>WNWK01035051.1:0-20048 GCA_009830355.1 Cherax destructor | reverse complement strand
TCTTGACTCATCGGGACAACCACCAACATCATCGTCTTGCCGGAAGAATAATCTACCGAGCAGGACCACGAGATCCGTCGAAGAATAGCGACAAGAATGTTGTTTCTTCCCCACTGTAAGTACTCTTATTGTCTTAGCAACCGTCTGGCCAGTAGGTATGTTGGGATAATGTGGGTTTACGGTGGGAATGATAATGACGGGATCTTCAAGTGAACAGCAATGGCACGGATAAAGGGTGAGTGATATTAAGTTGTACTCTTTCCTCCTTCTCCCCAATCAGTCAGACATTAACCCATACAGTCCACAAAATTTAACAATACCGTAACCATTGGTGTTACTCATTCTTAATAAACTGGTCAAGGATAGATGTGGATTTAGAGTGAGAATATCGAAGGTTCCCCTTAAATGTGACCAGGAGTGGGGCAAGTTTTCTCACACGCCTCAATGGGGGTAACCGCGGTAAAATTATACTAGTCGGTCCACTCCCCGGGAGATTATTTTGCTGTAAGTGGCGGTGAAGCCCAGACAGGTAATCTCTTAATTCCCCACACATGTATATGTAAATAACTATTTTTACCTTATTCCTAGTATACATATATCCTTTATAATATAATAACATATATATCCTCTAATGTAAAAAATTAAGGTGTAAAAAGGACCCCAATGGAAATATAAGTCACTCTGACTTTTTTGGGTTATCCTAGGTTCTCTACACATATGCTGCTATGTATGATAATGTATGTAAATGTATTTGTGTATACCTGAATAAACTTACTTACTTACTCTTACTTACTTACTCTAAGCTTTAAAAAATAATTAAGGTGCTAATTCAGGTGCTAAAGTGTTTTACTCTCATTGTTTATTATTTCATTGTTTACTATTATTTTCCCTAGCTCCTTTATTTCTAGCTTTAGAATAACTACCATAGTTCATTTAATTCCATTTCTAAAAATAACGAAGGTACAAATTCACGTGCCAAGAACTCTTTACTTGTCCTATTTTTAAGTCTAATTATAGAATCACACTCATTATTATGAACCCAAACGTTGATCCTGACATCAACCTCTTATTAAATGACTTACATGACCCTAACAAGCAACTGTAATTATTACACAGCAGAACAAGCAAAAGCACTACTCAGAGGCAACAATAACATAACTGTCTTTAACTATAATATCAGATCTTTAAGCAAGCATTACGATGACCCCATAGCATTATTAAATTCCCTGCAGGCCAGAATGTCCATCATTGCTCTCACTGAAACCTGGTTAAAGCCTAATACTACAGATATCTATGCCATTCCTGGTTACACAGCCATACACAACTATAGGCCAGACGAGCAAGGGAGTGGCACAGGTATTTACTATTCAGACCAGCTTGAATGTATCAGCAATACTTGCACAAGAGATGAACATGGAGAATATTTAATAGCTAATTTTAAATCAAAATACCTACAAAAAACCCTCACAGTGATAAACATCTATAGAGTACCACAGTCAAATATTAGCCAATTTTGTGAAAAATTTTGAAGTATGATTACTGATGCACACATGAACAAAGACCACTTAATACTAACAGGAGACTTCAATATCAACCTCCAACAAAATCAGGACCCACAAGTAACTGAATTCACAAACACTATGAGCAACTGCTTGCTTCTACCAACAAGAATCCCTGAGACTAGTGCCTCCCTATTAAACCCATCTGGACTAACACCATATCCCCTCTAAAATCAGGCATACTCACAGATAATACCACAGACCACTACCCTACCTTTCTCATAACCAAAATATGTAAATTACCCTAAGAGACTACTAAAGTTTCCTTCAGACTACATAATGAGGCAGTTCTTAATAACTTCATAACAGCTATGTCAAACATCGACTGGCAAACCGAGTTAGACATCTATACAGATACTGACATATGTATTAATTATTTTCTAGAAAAGACTCAATACCTTTATAATATGCATTGCCCTAAAAAAACTAAACAGATCACAGCTAAGAGACTAAACAGTCCCTGGCTAACACCCAGCATTCTCAAATCCATTAATATAAAACACCTATGTGAAAAACAGTACATAATGGGTCAAATAACAAGATAACAAACAAAACGTTACTCGCTGTACAAGAAAGGTATACAATACCGACAATGTGAAATTAAGACACATGTGTAACATCTGGGTATCTTTATAGTAAACGTTTCGCCATCCAGTGCTTTATCAATACAAAATTCTAGGACATAATATGAAGAGTAAAACTATATACAAAAGATGAGGTAATCAGTCCCTCGGACTTGGAGTTGGCGTATTCACCACCATAGGTATGGAGAAGCCTCATTGCCTGATCTTCATATTCTCCAGAACTATGGTGGTGAACACACCAACTCCAAGTCCGAGGGACTGTTTACCTCATCTTTTGTATATAGTTCTACTCTTCATATTATGTCCTAGAATTTTGTATTGATAAAGCCACTGGATGGCGAAACGTTTACTATAAAGATACCAGATGTTGCACATGTGTCTTAATTTCACAAAACGTTACTCATTAAACCTAACCAGCCTGATAAAAAGGTCAAAAAAATTGTATTATGAGAATAGATTAAATAACTTAAGAGGTGATATGAAAAAGACCTGGAAAACCCTATCTGAAATACTAGGAACTAAAAAAGTATCCAGAAACATAACAATCAAACTGACAAACCCAGATGAACCCTGATGCTCCCACCAACTGAAACAGCAAACAAACTAAATCTTTTCTCCTCGACAATAGGAAAAAAGTTGGCAAGCAAAATCCCAAGTTCAAACACTCCACCTAATGCTTACCTCACTGGAGACTACCCAAATACACTATTCCTAGCTCCGACCAACCAAACAGAAGTCTCGCTTGTTATTAACACATTAAAAAAACAAGGCAGGAGATCTAAAAACCTTATATACAAAAAAAGCTTTTCAAGTACTATCACCAATTATTGCAACACTCTTTAACAAATCCATTGAATCCTCTACCTTCCCATCAATACTCAAAATAGCGAGGGTTACCCCCATACATAAAGGCGGAGATCAAGCAGACCTAAATAACTATTAGCCAATATCTAACTTACCCCTTCTCTCAAAAATATTTGAAAAGTTAATTCATAGACAAATCTATTCCTACCTCATCTCTTACAATATACTCAACCCCTGTCAGTTTGGTTTCAGGCCTAATAAAAACACAAATGGTGCAATCATACACATGCTAGAAATAATATACACCGCTCTTGAAAATAAAGAAATCCCACTGGGAATCTTCATTGATTTACGTAAAGCTTTTGATACAGTTGACCATGATCTGTTACATCTAAAATTATCACACTATGGTATAAGAGGACACTCCCTCAACTACCTAAAGTCATACCTTAGCGACAGAAGCCAATATGTGTACACAAATGGAGCTAACTCTTCCACACAAACAATTACAGTTGGTGTCTTACAGGGAAGTGTTCTTGGCCTGCTTCTCTTTCTCATTTACATAAATGACCTACCAAATGCCACTACATACATTTTCTCTCACCCAAGCCCAGTCACACTAGCCAACACTGTAAATGCTGAATTACAGAAAATATCTACCTGGATGATGACCAACAAACTTACTCTCAATGTTGATAAAACCTGTTTCATTCAGTTTGGGAACAGAGCTACAAATGTTCCACTTAACATAATGATAAACGGATCACTTGTCACAAAACTCACAGAGGGAAAATTCTTAGGAATCCATCTTGACAGTGGCCTCAAATTTCAGACACATATACAACAAATTTCCAAGAAAGTCTCCTAGACCGTTGGAATACTATCCAAGATAAGGTACTATGTTCCAAAACCAGCTCTCCTTTCCCTTTATCACTCACTCATTTACCCCTACCTCACCTATGGAATCTGTGCATGGGGCTCCACAACAAGAAATCACCTCAAATCATTAATAACACAACAAAAGGCTGCAGTTCGAATGATAACAAATTCCCACTCTAGACAACATACTCCACCAATATTCAAAAGTCTGAACTTACTCACCATACAAGACATCCATACTTTTTTCAGTGCCTATTGCATACATAAAACACTAAACTCAAATATTAACCCACAACTCAAAATTCTCCTAACCAACCTTAACAGGACACATGACCATAACACAAGACACAGATCACTCTTCCATGTTCCCCGTGTCCACCTCACACTATCCAAAAACGCAATGCACATCAAAGGCCCAAAAATTTGGAATTTATTACCTATGATTACCAAAGAAACCCGGTCTGTAAATCAATTCAAAACTCTGCTAAAAAACCACCTACTCGCCCAAAACTAAATACCCACTACTTTACATTACCTACAAAGTTATTAAATAACTTTACACTGCCTCAAAATAACATTATTCACTGTGTTACTCCCCTAGCCTCAAAACCCTTACATAATTGCTCAAAGAAAAATAATTTATCAAACATAATCTAGTACAAATGTTGAAACTTATACCTCATAATGTATATGCCATGTTATATCTTATAATGTATATACAACCTAATATAAAGAAATCCATCCTCATGTAGCCTTGTCCTCCTTGTAACTCATCTAATGACCATATAAACTGTTATTGCAAAACAAATTATTGATTTAATTTATTTAATCTGATTTAATAATTCTTTTATGTAGACATATAAAACTGAAAATGATCCAAAATTATAAACCTATTCTGTTTCAAAAATGTCATGTTCAAATTATGTTCAAATTTCATAGCTTAAATACTTAACTATACTTATATTGTAAACTGTCTCCTGTAATTCTTACCATTTAGCCTCAAAACCCCTTACTTAATTACTCAAAGAAAAATAGTTTATCAAATATAATCTAGTACAAATGTTGAAACTTATACCTCATGTATCCTTATTTACCATTGTGCTCCTTGTAACTCATCTAATGACCATATAATTTGTTATTGCAACACAAATTATTGCTTTAATTTGTTTAATCTGATTTAATTAATTTTATAATGAAGACAAAAGTACAAAACTATGTTTCAAAAATGTCATGTCTAAAATATGTTCAAATTTCATAGCTTAAATACTCAACTATACTCATATTGTAAACTATTTACAAAAATTCTTACTATTTAGTTTTAAGTTAATTTTAAGTCTGCCCACCATGCTCTGCATATTAGGGGCTTTTGGCATGTACACCTCATGTACACCTCATGTAATCTCATAACCCAATGTAATTCTTTGTATCATGTCCAAATAAACTATTACTATTACTAAATTAGGTCAGTTTTGTCCCAGGATGCGACCCACACCAGTCAACTAACACCCTGGTACCCATTTTACTGATGGGTGAACATTGACAACCGGTGAAAGGAAATAAGTCCGATGTTTCCACCCCTTCGCCGGGAGTCGAACCCGGACACCTCGCCTTGTGAAGCAGAGCTTTTGTCACCAGGCAAAAATACCGCTCTGTAAAAGATACCAATTATTATTAATTTGACCGTCTACATTATGTTTAAGTTATTTATCTTATGTGTGATATAATTTTGGAATAAATGTGATACACAGATCAAATTTATTGGTAATGATGTCGTAATTACACCATGGCGACTCATCAGATACTGAATACTCCTGCTGCTGCTGCCTTCTCTCTCTGGTATAGCTCCTCACACTTTGTAACCACGCCAGATGCTAAAATTAATGTATTACCTGGAGGAGAGGGTTTCGGGGATCAACGCCCCCGCGGCCCGGTCTGTGACCAGGCCTGATGGTGGATCAGGGCCTGATCAACCAGGCTGTTACTGCTGCCCGCACGCAACCCGACGTACGAACCACAGCCCGGCTGGTCAGGTACTGACTTTAGGTGCTTGTCTAGTGCATTCTTGAAGACAGCCAGGGGTATATTGGTAATCCCCCTTAAGTATGCTTGGAGGCAGTTGAACAGTCTTGGACCCCTGACGCTTACTGTGTTCTTCTTATCGTGCTAGTGGCGCCCCTGCTTTTCATTGGGGATGTTGCATCGTTTGCCGAGTCTTTTGCATTCATTGGGAGTGATTTTCGCGTGCAAGTTTGGTACTAATCCCTCTTGGATTTTCCAAGTGTATATAATAATGTATCTCCTCCGCCTGCGTTCTAGGGAGTACAGGATGAGGAACTTGAAGCGTTCCCAGTAACTGAGGTGGTTTATCGCAGTTATGCGTGCCGTGAAGGTTCTCTGTACAAATTCTAGGTCAGCAATTTCACCTGCCTTGAAAGGTGCAGTTAATTTGCAGCAATATTCCAACCTAGATAAAATAAGCGACCTGAAGAGCGTCATCATGGGCTGGGCATCCATAGTTTTGAAGGTTCTCATTATCCATCCTGTCATTTTTCTAGCAGATGCGATTAAAACAATGTTATGGTCTTTGAAGGTGAGATCCTCTGATATGATCACTCCCAGGTCTTTGACATTAGTTTTTCGCTCTATTGTGTGGTTGGAATTTGTTTTATACTCCGTTGTAGTTTTAATTTCCTCATGTTTTCCATATCGGAGTAATTGAAATTTCTCATTATTGAACTTTATCTTGTTTTCTGCGGCCCATTTAAAGATTTGGTTTATGTCCTCCTGGAGTCTTGCAGTGTCTTCAATGGAGGACTCTGTCATGCAAATTTGGTTGTCATCTGCAAAGGAAGACACGGTGCTGTGGCTTACATCCCTATGTCAGATATGGGATGAGGAACAAGATGGGAGCGAGTACTGTGCCTTGTGGAACAGAGCTTTTCACCGTAGCTGCCTCAGACTTTACTCTGTTGACTACTACTCTTTGTTTTCTATTTTTTAGGAAATTATAGATCCACCTGCCAACTTTTCCTATTATTCTATTATTCCTTTATCACGCATTTTATGTGCTATTACTCCATGGTCACACTTGTCAAAGGTTTTTAAAAGCACATGATAGGGGCTTCTTGCAGTTCTTGATTAACACGGAATTCCATGAGTCTGGGCCTGGAGCAGAGAATATGGGCATGTCATTTATCACCTTTTTGAAGTCATTTGGCATCATGGTAATATCAGATAGGTTCGAGTCTGCCAGATTCTGTGTCTCATAAAAAAATCATTTAGGTCTTCAACTCTCAGTCTGGTTAGTGGCTCGCTAATTACTGGGACTTGAGTAGCTCACTCATTTCCTTGCTGTCATCTGTGTAGGACCCATCCCGTTTAAGTAGGGGCCCAATACTGGTTGTTGTTCTCGTTTAAGAATAAACATTTTGGGGGTTTCTTTCAATTTCATTTGTCGCTTTTAGTTGTTTCCGCTTTTCTTGACTCCTATAAGATTTCTTTAGCTTTAGTTAGATGTTTGCTATTTCTTTGACCAGTGTTTCCCTTCGTATTACAGATATATTGGCCTCTTGTAGCCGCTCTGTTATTCTTAGCCTTCGCCTGTACAGGAAGCGCCTTTCTCTTTCTAGTTAACATCTTCTCCTTCTTTTTCTTAAAGGAATATGCCTTGAGCATACCTCGAGTGCTTGATCGCTAGCACACTCAACTCACACACTGAGGTCCGGAGATCGAATCCCGTACAGCTGGCAAACATTATCACGTGTTTCCTAAAGACACCTGCTGTCCATGTTCACCCATCAGTAAAATGGGTACCTGGATGTTAGTGGACTTGGGTGGGTCGCACCCTGGGGCAAAACTTACTTAATTTGCCCTAAATGCTCTGCATAACAAGCGGCTTTCTATATAGCAGTATGTCATTGATGTCAGTTATGGTCTGTGTACCTTGTACATGTACTTGTAGTAAAGAAAGATATTATATTATTCTTACATTATTATTATTATTATTATTATTATTATTATTATTATTATTATTATTATTATACAGAAATGTTGCCAGAATGTTAAACTATTTTTTGTAAACTTAAATGAGTTAACTTTACAAAAAATAGTTTAAACATTTTCCATGTCAGACCCCCCTCCCCCCTCCAAGTAGCTAAGTGGCCAAAAAAGTGAAGAGAGGGCCAAGTGGAGTGCCCTGGGGTACACGGGAACTGCTTACTGGGGACGCTGGGGAATTGTCAAGTATCACTGTAACTACTCACTTTAATATATCACTTTAACTATATCACGTTAAATATAGCGTCAAGGTCACAATGATTAACATCTGAACTCAGCCTGACTCAGCACAAAACAGGATGGTCTTACTTATTAAAACTTCCTACTCTTAATTATAATAAATGATTTATTGGAATAAAAACTTACTAGTTAGCGGATAAAGTGATGAGGAGGAAGACTCGTACAACCACTTGCAACAACAACCCGGAGCTGAGTGTAAACACAGGTGCTGCCGGGGAGGAACTTCCACGGAAGAGGTTATCGTACCTACTGAATAATAATAATAAAAAACAATAATAATAATAACATTAATATTAACAACAATATCTTTATTTACTACAAGTACATGTACAAGGTATACAGTCTAGCTGACATAAATGACATACTAATATATGAAAGTCACTTGTTTTGCAGAGCATTTCGGTCAAATTAGGTCGTTTGTCCCAGGATGCGACCCACACCAGTCCACTAACACCAGGTACCCATTTTTATTTAAACTGATGGGTGAACATGGACAGCAGATGTCTTATGGAAACACGTCCCTAATGTTTCCCAGCCGTACCGCAGGAGATTCAAACTACGGACCTCAGTGTGAGACTGAGTGCTAGCGATCCAGCTACTGGACAGGCAAGTAAGTTTATTCAGGTATACACAAATACAGTTACATAGATTATCATACATAGCAGCATATGTGTAGAGAACCACCCAGGATAACCCAAAAAAGTCAGACAGAGTGACTTATTTCCATTGGGGTTCATTTAATACCTTAATATTATACACTGTAGGAGATATATGTTTTTATACTATAAAGAATATATACTCGGAATAAGGTAAAAAGAGTTATTTACATTTACACGTATGTTAGCTAAAAAAATAAAAAAAACATTCTCCTGCCTTTCTGTCGCTACATTCATTAGGTACCTTTTGGTTCTCTTCTTGAACTGGCTCATGCTATGACTGGCTTTGACATGTGCAGGCAGTCTGTTCCATTCTTTTATTGCTGTACAATAAAAGGTGTTTGAAGCCTGGCCGCTGACTGTGGGTACTACAAAGTTGTGCTCTCTCCCCCTAGTACTATGACTGCTTTGGTTCCCAGCCTTGACAAAATTGGCAGCAAGATATTCTGGACACTGTTTGTGAGCAATTTTATAAACTTGATTCAATTTAAGTTGTTTTACTCTGTCTTCAATATTCAGCATATCCAATTGTTGTAATTCATCCTGGCCTACATGCTCTCTTGGATCCAGGTCCAGGATGAATCATGCCATTTTGTTCTGGGTGATTTGCAGCTAATCTTTCAGTTTTTTTTTTGTCAAGGCAGAGTACCATGAAGAGCAAGCGTAGTCCATATAACATTGTATATGGGCTAGACATAGGGTCCTGCGAGCCTCAGTAGGTAGACACTGTGCTTGTCTGTAGAGGAACTTCAGTCTGGCATTTGCTTTCTTTACTACACTGTTCCCTATCAATTCTCCTGACATGCATGGGTCAAAGGGGATTTCCAGATATTTTACTGAGGAAACTGAAGTGATAGATTCCCCATTACACCGGACATCAAAATTATTTACCCTTCTCTGTTTATATTTCGTGCCAAAGAGTATGGCTTCTGTTTTTCCGAGATGTAACGATAGTTTGTTGTCTACTAACCATTTGCTGCAGGACTCCAGTTCCAGTGTTAATACATTAGCTATATCTTGTGGGTCTTTACCTGACACTAACAGAGCACTGTCATCCGCATACAGTAGGACTTTGCACTTGACACTGATGGGCATGTCATTTACATAACACAGGAATAATAAGGGACCCAGAATACTACCTTGGGGAACTCCACATGCTATCGGCAGTGGTTCTGATTCTGTTTTGTTGATTTTGACAATTTGTTTCCTATTGTTAAGATAGGACTTAAACCAGTCTATGGAACCTATGCCGATAGCTTGAAGTTTCTTACATAATACATTATGGTTGACAGTATCGAAGGCCTTTTGCAAGTCTAAAGTTACCATTCCTATGAGGTTCCTATCGACATTTCAGATTAATAAGGGAGGTGTCGGTTGAGTAAGAGCTCCTAAAGCCTGATTGGTAACTATGAAGAATGTTGTTGTCATTAAGATACTTAAGTACTTGACAGTACACCGCCCTCTCTAGAATTTTGGATATTACATTGAGTATACTAATAGGCCTATAGTAACTGACAGCAGACCTACTATTTTTCTTGAGGATAGGCGTAACTCTGGCCTCCTTGAACCCCTCTGGTACTGTATTAGTGGTGATGGACAAATTTATTATGTGAGCAATAGGGATTGCCAGTTTAGAGGCACCTTCTTTTAGGAACTTAGACGGGATGTTATCTGGGCCGGTGCTCTTAGTTGGGTTTAACCTGCTTAGTTCTTTTTGCACGAAGTCGTGAGATACACTTACTAGTTGACAACTGTTTGGAGTTACCCCTTTATTGGTATAGTATGTTTTAAACTTATCAGAGTCTGTGTTAAAGGTATTTGATGCAGCTGGTAGCTTACTTACTAGTGTTGATGCGACAGTTGTGTAGTATGAATTAAAACAATTTGCCACTTTAGTTGTTTCGTGGCATACCTCGTTATCAACATTTAGTACTATGTTAGATCTATCTACGGGTTTATGGCTATACCCCAACTGTTTGAGTTGTTGCCAGAGCTTTCTAGGGTTATTCTTGTGCCCTTCGATTTTTGAGCAATAGTGCCTAGCCTTTGCGCCTTTTATAAGCCTCTGCACTCTGGAATTCATTTAGCGCTGCAATATCCTGTCTGTCTGCCTTAAATCTTTTTATTAACTGGTCTCTGAATTTCATATTATCTAATATCTCAGTAGTCATCCAGGGTTCAGTTCTTCGTTTAATCCTAACCTCTTTAACTGGTGCAATATTATCAAGGATGGCAGTGAACATTGTTTTGAATTTTTCCCAGGCATCATTTACGTCCGTGCAACTTGTTATCACTGACCAGTCACAATTGTGTAGCATATTTACCAATGTTTCTTTACTGTAGTTTCTAGTTGACCTAACTTTTATTGTCCTGTGTAGGCCTATCCGTTCCTAGTAATTTTCCTGGTACAGTAAATGATGAAATGATCCCTGACTGACTAATGTTCTCAGGTCGGTTACAAAGTATGTGGTCAATTAGGGTGGCTGAGAACTATGTGATCCTGGTTGGTGTATTAAATAGTTGAGTGTAAATATTTGGGTGATTTTCTCACTAGTTGGGTATAAGAGTCATGAAGAATCAAATATCACAAAAATAAATAATTTATAGGAATAAAACCTAAACATTTAGAGGATATAAGTAGACTGACATAGCTGTACAACCCCAGGGGGACATGTTACACACTCCCAGGGTGAGTGTAAACACTGGTGCTACATCACTCCCAGGGTGAGTGTAAACACTGGTGCTACATCACTCCCAGGGTGAGTGTAAACACTGGTGCTACAACACTCCAGGGTGAGTGTAAACACTGGTGCTACATCACTCCCAGGGTGAGTGTAAACACTGGTGCTACAACACTCCCAGGTGAGTGTAAACACTGGTGCTACAACACTCCCAGGGTGAGTGTAAACACTGGTGCTACACACTCCCAGGGTGAGTGTAAACACTGGTGTACATCACTCCCAGGGTGAGTGTAAACACTGGTGCTACACACTCCCAGGTGAGTGTAAACACTGGTGCTACAACACTCCCAGGGTGAGTGTAAACACTGGTGCTACAACACTCCCAGGGTGAGTGTAAACACGGTGTACATCCCCAGGGTGCATGGGCTAATCACTCCCAGGGTGAGTGCAAACACTGGTGTTACATCACTCCCAGGGTGAGTGTAAACACTGGTGCTACATCACTCCCAGGGTGAGTGTAAACACTGGTGCTACATCACTCCCAGGGTGAGTGTAAACACTGGTGTTACATCACTCCCAGGGTGAGTGTAAACACTGGTGCTACAACACTCCCAGGGTGAGTGTAAACACTGGTGCTACATCACTCCCAGGGTGAGTGTAAACACTGGTGATACAACACTCCCAGGGTAAGTGTAAACACTGGTGCTACATCACTCCCAGGGTGAGTGTAAACACTGGTGCTACATCACTCCCAGGGTGAGTGTAAACACTGGTGCTACATCACTCCCAGGGTGAGTGTAAACACTGGTGCTACAACACTCCCAGGGTGAGTGTAAACACTGGTGCTACATCACTCCCAGGGTGAGTGTAAACACTGGTGCTACAACACTCCCAGGGTGAGTGTAAACACTGGTGCTACATCACTCCCAGTGTGAGTGTAAACACTGGTGCTACATCACTCCCAGGGTGAGTGTAAACACTGGTGCTACATCACTCCCAGTGTGAATGTAAACACTGGTGCTACATCACTCCCAGGGTGAGTGTAAACACTGGTGCTACATCACTCCCAGAGTGAGTGTAAACACTTGTGACACAACACTCCCAGGGTGAGCGTAATCACTGGTGCTACAACACTCCCAGGGAGATGGAAAATACTTGAGCTACAACACTCCCAGGGTGATGGTAAACACTGGTGCAAGAACACTCCCAGGGTGAGGTAAACACTGGTGTTTAAACACTCCCAGGGTGATGGTAAACACTGGCTACAACACCCTCAATGTGATGGCAAACACTGGTGCTAGCAACACCCCTTGATGAGTGTAAACACTGTGTACAACACCCCAAGTGGGAGTGTAAACAATGGTGCTACGACACCCCCAGGATGAGTGTAACACTGGTGCTACAACACCCAGGGTGAGGGTAAAACTGGTGCTACAACACCCTCAGGGTGAGTGTAAACACTGGTTACAACCCACCAGAGTGAGTGTAAACACTGTGATACAACACTCCCAGGGTGAGGGTAAGCACTGGTGCTACAACACTCCCAGGGTGAGTGTAAACATTAGTGATTCAACACTCCCAGGGTGAGTGTAAACACTTGTGATACAACACTCCCAGGGTGATGGTAAACACTGATGCAACAACGCCCCCAGGGTGAGTGTAAACACTTGTGATACAACACTCCCAGGGTGATGGTAAACACTGATGCAACAACGCCCCCAGGGTGAGTGTAAACACTTGTGATACAACACTCACAGGGTGATGGTAAACACTGATGCAACAACGCCCCCAGGGTGAGTGTAAACACTCCTGGAGTTTACCTGGAGAGAGTTCCGGGGGTCAACGCCCCTGCGGCCCGGTCTGTGACCAGGCCTCATGTTGGTTCAGAGCCTGATCAACCAGGCTGTTACTGCTGGCCGCACGCAGTCCAACGTACGAACCACAGCCTCGTTTGTCAGGTACCGACTTTAGGTGCCTGTACAGTGCCAGCTTGAAGACAGCCATGGGTTTGTTGGTAGTCCCCCTTATGTATGCTGGGAGGCCGTTGAACAGTCTTGGGCCCCTGACACTTATTGTGTTGTCTCTCAACGTGCTAGTGGCACCCCTGCTTTTCATTGGGGGGATGTTACATCATCTGCCGAGTCTTTTGCTTTCGTAGGGAGTGACTCTTGTGTGCAAGTTAGGAACTAATCCCTCGACGATCAGCCCCCATGAAAGATGAGCGAGGATTTTAAGAAGGTTTAGCCATCTATGACAAGTTGCCTTCAAGGAGGTAATGTGAGGTTTCCAAGATAACCGACAGTCAAAAGAAGGCCGAGAAACCTGACAGTATCACGATCTAGGATACCTGAGCCATACAGGTACAATGGATTATAAGGGATGATAGAATGTCTAGTAAAAGTAATTTGATGTGTTTTAGTACTAGAAAATTTAAACCCATGAGTGGTGGCCCAATTGGAAACACGGTTGACAGCATGCTGGAGAGAAACTGCAATGAGGCGAGAGTCAGCGCCTTCACAAGTTATTGCAAAGTTATCCACAGAGTGATGACTAAATATTAGATGGAAGAATAGATGCCACATCATTTATAGCACGGACAAAAAGAGTGGTGCTCAAAGCACATCCCTGTGGGACACCTTCAGCTTGGACAAAGTCATGGGAAAGCAAATTATTAACCAGAACACGGAAATGTCTCTCAGATAACAAGTTCTTAAGGGAAAATAGCAGATTGCCTCTGAGGCCTAAGGAATGAGCATGACCCATGATGTTATTTCTCTAAGTTGTGTCATATGCCTTCTCATGATCAAAAAAGATGGCGATAACTGAGTGCTTATTGGCAAAGGCATTACGAACTTACGTATCTAAACGGAGTAAGGGGTCAATAGTAGAACGGCCCTTACGAAAGCCATATTGACTAGGGGAGAGACTATTGTGTGTCTCTAAATACCACATCAAACGTCTATTAACTAGACGTTCCATCACCTTGCAAACTGCACTGGTAAGAGTGATGGGACGGTAGTGAGAGAGATCACGTCCTGTAGCACCTGGTTTTCGAAAAGGGAGAACAATAGCAGACTTCCACAGCTAGGGAAGAACTCCTTGCGACCATATGAGATTAAGAGCAGACTAATGTAAATGCTGTAGCATACGAATATGTATGCCGTCTGGCCCAGCTGCCGATGATCGGCAAGCGGAGAGTGTAGACTCTAATTCCAGAAATGTAAAAGGCATATTATAAGACTCCTCTCTCCTCAGTCTCTCTGGCGGACTTGGAGGGAAGAAACGAGGGGCGTAGATGGAGCCCCTGGGAGATATAATCAAGATGATTACCAATTTCAGTAGCAACGTCAAGAGGGTTTGCTATAGCGACACAGGCAACCCGAAGAATCGGAGCCTGGTTTGGAGAGTATTTGCCACTCAGTTTCCGTGCTTTTTTCCAGACTGCACTCATAGAGGAAGCCGAAGTGACGGTAGAAGCATAATCCCGCCAACAAGACTAGCTTCATGGATGACACAGCGGGCGACCACTCTCGTCCACCTAAAATCAAGGAGTCGCTCTGTGATCCTACTGTACAGATACCTGCCCCACATAGGGCATTTTAAACGTACCACATGGGCACAAGCAGGAGACCACCCTAGCACGCACTTCTGAGAATGCCTACTTGAAGTTTGGGATATAGAATGTGAAGCCGCGGTTAAAACTGAGGTCGAGAATAGGTGTAACAGCTCATCAATGGTGGATGAAGAAGGATCCTCACTAAAAGTAGTTTGACGCGAGTACAGGTCCCAATTTGCTGGGTCAAATTGCCAACATGGGCTTCGAGGAGGTGGAGATTATGAATGAGAAGTAAGGAGGATTGTAAAATGATCTCTGTCAGGTAAGTCCAGGATGACAGACCAGGTATAGTCTAGTGCAGTTGATGAAGAGCAAACTGAGAGAGCGATGAAAGAGAGAGATTGAGTATGAGGGACAAAATGGGTGGGAGGACCCGTATTTAAAACATGTAAAGGGAGAGAAGCTAGAAAAGCCTTTAACTGAGTGCCCCGAGAGTCACAGTGAGATCCCCACAGAGAAAATGGTGAGCATTAAAATCGCTGAGTAACAGAAGTGGTGGCGGTAAGAAACCAGAAATGCAACATCTAGAATAGATAATGCTCAAGAAGGAGAGAGATACAAAGAACAGATCGTATAACACTTATTCAAGTAGATACACACACAACCCGCACATATAAAAGAGAGGAGCTTACGACGACGTTTCGGCCCGACTTGGACCATTTACAAAGTCACACTAACACACAGAGACAGAGGAAGGGTATTTATAGGCAGGCAGACAGGGGAGGGTACAAGAGAGTGGGGAAATGTAGGAGTAGTGGTAGTAGTGGTAGTAGTAAGGTAGTAGTAAAGGTAGTAGAGTAGACAGTCATATGGGAAGGAGCACTGCTATGAGGCTAGCGGCTCGCAAGAGGGGTACGAGAGGAAGAAAAGCGAAAAATGAAGGAAAATACAAGGCAAAAGAAAAACAGAAAGAAAGGAAAACCCAAGGAGAAAAAAAGGAGAAGGGGAAGATAAGACAGGGAAGGAATCAGGTTAAGTCACGGTGTTCTGAAGTTTAGAGCATTTAACAATGTAATGAGAGGAAAGCATCAACAGAGACAAAGCCAGGGCTAAGATTCATACAGGGAAAGTTGTGTATAAGGGAGGATTCAACCAGGCGGCGACTATGAAAGTATTTTCCTTCATTTTTCGCTTTTCTTCCTCTCGTACCCCCTTGCGAGCCGCTAGCCTCATAGCAGTGCTCCTTCCCATATGACTGTCTACTCTACTACCTTTACTACTACCTTACTACTACCACTACTACCACTACTCCTACATTTCCCCACTCTCTTGTACCCTCCTGTCTGCCTGCCTATAAATACCCTTCCTCTGTCTCTGTGTTAGTGTGACTCTTAAATGGTCAAGTCAGAAACGTCGTCGTAAGCCTCTCTTTATAGTGCGAGTTGTTGTGTATTGTTCCAGTCACGGTATTGTGCCTTTTGTTATTTATAAAGAGAGGAGCTTACGACGACGTTTCGGCCCGACTTGGACCATTTACAAAGTCACACTAACACACAAAGAATGAATGAATGAATAAATACAGGCAAGATCCCAATGGGATGAGCGGAGAAGACGGTATAGACGAAGAATAGCGCTGGAGAGGAGTCTTCTTAGTCGTAGAAATAGAGCCAGGGCTTAACCCAGCAGCTAAGGCGATCGTGGGGCAGACTTGAGAACAGGAATAGCAGGCTTTCCTGTTGGTGAGACTTCTTAGTGATTTGTGATAGTGGAGTCGTCGTCTGCATTCTTGATGTAGTTGAATGTTGATGTGGGATCAATTTTATATACGTTCGTTTGTAGTTAATACGAGAGTCTTTTACTATCTGTTCTAAGATTTCGATGAGTTCAGAAACAGATGCGTAGGGGTAACCTTGTTGGTGAACTTAACGTCCCTCTGACGTATATACGAACTCAAGGTGGCTGGATTTACATCAATGGTAAAGTTCCTGTTGTGTGCATAGTAGACGATGTTTTTCCATTTGAGGGTGCGGCTGGTTGTGTCTTGTACTAAATCGTAGTGTGAAGCAAATGTTGGTGTAGGCGGTGATGTTCTGGTCGTTTTAGCAGGAGTGGATAGTGTGGATGTGGAGGTATCTGAATGGGCGGCGGCTGTTGAGTTTGCAGTAGGCTGGGAGGTCCCTGATTTGTTGGTTCTGGAGTCTTTTGGAGAATATCAGAGGCATTTCATTGGTTGTGAATGGGTGCCGTCACTGGAAGTAGTGGTGTTGGTTGTGATGGTGGTGGAGCAGCGTCGTGAGATTGATTTGCAGGTGGAGAAACGATGACAGGTTGTTGGTTATTGTTGAGTATCAGTGAAGATGGTGGAGATGTTGGGAATTTGAACTCTGGCAAGTTATTTAATTTGAGGAGTTCATTTATGGATGAGTTGAAGGTTCCAGGAACAGCAGCATTGTGCATATGAGCATATATCATACAGTAGTATATGGTGGTTGGGTCACAATCAGGTGCGATGGTGGCAGTGGAGGGTTGATTCGAAGCTTGGAGAATTTTGTTGTGGTAGCTTGTAGTTTCGTAATAGCAGCATAGGTGGGTGATTTTGAAGATGACTTTTTCTGTGCTTTCTTGGGTCTTCTTCATAATGTCTTTTCTATTTGGACATTTAGCGGCTAGAGTGTGATGATCGTGCTTTTACAGTTGAGACAAGTTGGTGTTGGAGGTTCAGAGACGGGCATGACCGAAAATCATGTCCTTCATTACCACATGTTTCAAAACTTCCTGTCCTTCACTGGACAGTCTCTGGTGTTGTGTGCATAAGAGTAACAATTCCAACATTGAGGAATGTAATGGTATCTCTCAGCTTCGATGTGTGTGGGGCTGATGAAGTAATAAAATACTGCAATACCATCAGCCAATGCAGTGGCAGCCATATTTACATCGGTGAACGTGATTTGAGCATGGATGGAGCTGTAGGTATTTTCATAATGCTCTCACTTTGGCCCATGAGTTTTGATTTTCAATGGACGTCTTGAGTTCGTCTATAGGTTGAACTGTAAGAAGCTTATCAAGTTTCTTAAGGAAGACTGACCTTCTTGCCCTGAGCTGGAGATGACATGACAGTAAATCCTCGACCTGCTAGAGTGGTGGTGGCTGTTGTAGTGAGTAGCTTTTCTGTTTCTTCATCGTCGCTGCACCCCAATAAATGCTTCCTTCAGGGTCAGTATGGTGTTGAACTTCACTTGTAACACACTTCTAACGCAAATTGCTAGAGCAAGTTTTGAAGAATCGTTCACAGTGCCACTGTTTGGTTTGATCTTGACTCGATTTCCATAGCTCATCGTGATGTCCAATTTAGGATGGTGATGACTGTATAAAATTCCCCTCCCCAACGGGATCGCAGAGACTGAATGCCAAGAATCAGAGCTGCTGGAAGATCAACACGACGAGCAGGACAAACACAGATGCCATGACGATGTTGTTATTGTTAGGCTAAGACGATGACGAGGAGTAAGACGAACAACCCTTGACACACACACAAAGACGGGGGAAGTGGTATTTATAGGCAGGCAGACAGGGGAGGGTACAGAGAGTGGGGTAATAATGGAGTAAGTAGTGGAAGTGGTACTAGTAGTAATAGTAGTAGTTGAGACAGTCATATTCTAGAGGAGCACTGCAATGAGGCTAGCGGCCCGCAAGGGTGGGACGAGAACACAGAGGGAGGAAGGCAGAATAAAATAAAGGACAAATACAAGGCAAAAGAAAGAAAGAAAGGAAAACCCATAGGAGAAAAAAAGGAGAAGAGGGAAGAGATGAAAGGGGAAGGAATCAGGTTAAGTCACGGGTGTTCTGAAGTTTAGAGCATTTAACAATGTAATGAGAGAGGAAAGCATCAACAGAGACAAAGCCAGGGCTAAGATTCATACAAGGAAAGTTGTGTATAAGGGAGGATTCAACCAGGCGGCGACTATGAAAGTTAGACGTAGGGTAGACAGTTTTAGCAGAAGACCAATCAATAGGATGACTGTGATCTCTGACATGACAGAAAGAGCAGTGCTCCTCTAGAATATGACTGTCTCAACTACTACTATTACTACTACTACCACTTCCACTACTTACTCCATTATTACCACACTCTCTGTACCCTCCCTGTCTGCCTGCCTATAAATACCACTTCCCCCGTCTTTGTGTGTTAGTGTGACTTTGTAAATGGTCCAAGTCGGGCCGAAACGTCGTCGTAAGCTCCTCTCTTTTATATGTGCGGGTTGTGTGTGTATAGTTCCTACTAAGATGGGGGGTATAGTCAGGAGTGTCTGGACAGGGGGATATGGCGGTGACATGGCTAGGTTATTACATTCTCTCCAGGCCAACGATCTCGCCTTGCATCATCGATTTCGCCTCCAATTACCCTGGACCTTTATCTTTATCTTCACTATCAAGATTGGTGCGTCGGTGGCAGCCTACCCAAGGGCAGGAAGCCTCCCTCTGCACTCCTGTTGCTGCCTGAAGTCTCCAAGCCTTACAGCCGCTCACAGCCAGTGTGCCTCTCCTCTTAGGGCATACAGTGCCCCATCAAGTTACAGTTCACCTCCTCAGTGTCCTGCGCCTCCAGTGTCAGACTCTACAAGCAAACTTTAATTAAAGTAATAGCCAGGCAAGTACGCGTGTCTACTTCTCCACACGTACTTGCCGCACAGACTGGCTATCTGTCACCGCCACATCTTTACGCAACTAGATGATGCCTTCGATGCCTTCCACCTCCCTCCCCTTCCCACCCCCTCTACCGCCCTCTCCTGCCTCTAAGGCCTATCCTACCTCTTCCAAACCAATTCTTTCTCGCTGAACCTCAAATACTCTAATTCTGATGCCACTAACCATCCTGAAAATTTATTATTCAGATCACGGGTGAACCTCAACTTAAAATCTTTAAGACACACTCAGGCTTCAAACTCCTTCTTGACAGACAATCCTCGAAACGTACACCTCAACCTCGACCAGACAACAACTGCTAGACGCCGGCTTCACTATTATTTGGACTC
>WNWK01035050.1:0-20049 GCA_009830355.1 Cherax destructor | reverse complement strand
GTTGGTGATGCACGCCGTCCTGTCTACCCAACTGCCTCCCTTCCTCCACTGTGAATACTTCCCTAAACCTCGAGTTGAGCTCCTCACATACCTCTTGGTCATTACTTGTGAGTTCCCCATCTTCCCTCCTCAGCCTTATCACCTGATCCTTTACTGTTGTCTTCCTTCTGATGTGGCTGTACATCAGTTTCGGGTCAGACTTGACTTTCGATGCTATGTCGTTTTCGTACTGTTTCTGGGCCTCCCTCCGTACCTGTGCATACTCGTTTCTAGCTCTTCGACTAATCTCCTTGTTTGCTTGGGTTCTTTGCCTTCTGTACCATTTCCATTCTCTGGCACTCTGAGTCTTTGCCTTCCTGCATCTTTGTGTGTGCGTGTGTGTGTGTAGAGTTCATGTTCAGAGGTACATAAATATCTGTGAGTGCACATGTATGCTTATTTGTAGACATTTGAGTGTCTTGCATAAAAAAATGGACGAATTACAACAAAACGGAAAGCTGATAACTTCTTTGTTGCAGATTTCTTGGAGGGAAGAAATAGATAAACCCAATGACAGAGATATACACACAATAAAACGTCCACAAACAATTATACAGCTACGTAAGTAAAATCAAAAGAAATTAACATGAACACATAAATAGAAGTCCGAGATTATCACTGAGTAACCTCACCTTGGTGGCCGAGTTGGGTGGCAGCTTAGTCTTGCCTAGCTGGTCTACTGTTCGCGGCTGTCTTGGTGGGTGTAATTACAGGACGCAGTTTTCTGTGTGTCTCCTCCTGTAATTCCACCCACCTGGACAGTTTCGGCAGTAGACCAGCTAGACAAGACCAAGTTTCCACCCAGCAAGGTCACTGGGGAGGGGCCAACAACCGCTGAACCTGGGAAAGTGAGGAAGGGAGTTAGTTCATCTGAGGGCCCGCAGATGGTCTTTTGGAGACACAGAACTAGGGGAAGCAAACACACCCGCGCGCTCTCTCTCACACACACACACACATGACTATGACTTCACCTGATTATGACATCACCTAACTATGACCTCACCTAACTGTGACCTCATCTAACTATGACTTCACCTAACTATCACCTCACCTGGCTATGACCACACCTAACAATGACATCACCTAACTGTGACCACACCTAACAATGACATCACCTATCTATGACCTCACCTAACTGTGACCTCACCTAACTGTGACCTCACCTCACTATGACATCACCTAACTATACCCTCACCTAACTATACCCTCACCTATGACTTTTCCTGACTATGACCATACCTGATTATGACCACACCTCTCTATGACTTCACTTGACTATGACCACACCATGGGAATTGAGGGAGTTCATCTGAGGGGACACAGATGGACTTCTGGACACACAGAACTAGGGGAAGCACCAAAACACTGGAAGTGGGGAGTGTGGAAGGGTTGACATCCGGGGGCCCACGGATGGAGACCTGGAAACATGAAGCAGAGGGTAGGCAGAAAGAGAGGCGTACCTTCCCATCTTGGGACGATCCTTCGACATACAGAATAGCAACGGACGTTAGTAGAGGCCCATTATTTGTTCATCATCTCATTTTACTTCATCCCTTTTCTCTTCGTCTTCACTCGCTCTTGGTTTCTCTTCTTTGGTTCCCTGGCGTCTAACATCTAACTTTTCTTTTCCTCCTTGGCAAGTTGCAACAGTTCGAGTCTGTTCTTCCCCACTGCCGTGAGCGAAAGCTCAAGTACCTAAAGTTGCTTCTTGTTCCCCTCTTCTCGACCACTTCCTGTCTCATTCTCACGTCATTGCAGTTTACACTGATGGTTCTAAATCCTCTGACGGTGTCGGGTTTGCAGAGGTCATTTATCAGACTCTGATAGCATTTTCACAGCTGAGCTGTATGCAGTTCTCATAGCGATTATACGTATTGCATCGCAGTCTACCTCAACATTTGTGGTAGTTTCAGACTCCAGGTCAAGTTGGATCATCGGGAGGTAAAGTGTGTAGGGTCACCAGGTCAAGTTGGATCATCGGGAGGTAAAGTGTGTTGGGTCACCAGGTCAAGTTGGATCATCGGAGGTAAAGTGTATTGAGTCACCAGGTCAATTTGGATCATCGGGAGGGAAAGTGTGTTGGATCACAAGGTCAAGTTGGATCATCGGTAGGTAAAGTGTATAGGGTCACCAGGTCAAGTTGGATCATCGGAGGTAAAGTGTATTGAGTCACCAGGTCAATTTGGATCATCGGGAGGGAAAGTGTGTTGGATCACAAGGTCAAGTTGGATCATCGGTAGGTAAAGTGTGTAGGGTCACCAGGTCAAGACTCTCTGGAATACTTACCTTCAGGTTGGTGTTATTTGGATGTCTAATTATTCCTACACAATCAACTCACAATAGTGTTGATATATGTTGTTACTACTGTGAGATATAACAACACAAAGTGGCAACAATGAAGAGTTTCCGGCTACTATGAACCTCAGAGTTAGTTGTGTTACCAGACCCGGCCACCAGGAGGTCACTCACTCTGAACGACGTCAACATGTAATGGTTGATGCATCTTACGGACAGGATATTACTGTGTGCAGTTGGGATCATCGAACGATGATATCACTGTGACAACGATGAGCGATGTCACTGAGTAGATAATAAAGTGATGTCATTATAAGTCTTAGAAAGTGATGTGTGAGTCTTAGATAAGGATGTGTGATGTCACTGTGAGTCTTAGATAACGATGTGTGATGTCACTGTGAGTCTTAGGCAATGTGATGTCACTATATGTGATGTCACTATATGTGATGTCACTTATGTTTAAACAAAAAACAAAGAATACAGAGAATAAGTTATTAATTATATAATAATAATAATAGTAATACTACTAATAGTACTTGTAGACATTATTGACATACTAAATAAAACATCCAGATACCTACATACTGCTAGGTGAAAAGGAGCAGCTGAAACTAATATTATATATAATTATTGTTATTATTATTATTAGCAGTTGTTTGCGACCAGTTATCTCTGAGTTATCAGACCCTGCCAGTGGACCAGTGGTTCGTCTTTAAGGTCCACCAACTTACTGTGTATTTGAAGTTTCCCCAAGTCCATGTGTCCATCTGTGTCCTCTCAGATATTCTCTCTTCCCCAGGTTCATGTGTCCAGGAGTCCATCTGTGTCCCCTCAGATATTCTCTCTTTCCCACTTCCTGTCCTACACTCAGTAATCTTACCTTCCCCAGGTCCATGTGTCCAGGAGTCCATCTGTGTCCCCTCAGATATTCTCCCTTCCCCACTTCCCATCCTACACTCGGTAATCTTAACTTCCCCAGGTCCATGTGTCCAGGAGTCCATCTGTGTCCCCTCAGATATTCTCCCTTCCCCACTTCCTGTCCTACACATAGTGATCTTGCATCTAAGCTTTCCCCAGGTTCATGTGCCCCCTCCAGGAATCCATCCGTGGGCCCCCGGATGTCTTCCCTTTCCCTGAAGTTCCGGATTTTTTTCGGTATTTTTGATGCCTCACCCAGTCCCACCCCCCAGAGGTCAGCAAGTCCCACCCCAGGTCCGTGGTTCCAAGTGTTCATCCATACACCCTTCACCACTTCCCTGAGGTCAGCAGTCCCACCCCAGGTCCGTGGTTCCAGGTATTCACCCTTCACCACTTCCCTGAGGTCAGCAGTCCCACCCCAGGTCCGTGGTTCCAGGTATTCACCCTTCACCACTTCCCTGAGGTCAGCAAGTCCCACCCCAGGTTCATGGCACCAGGTATTCACCCTTCACCATTTACCTGAGGTCAGCAAGTCCCACCCCAGGTCCGTGGTTCCAGGTATTCACCCTTCACCACTTCCCTGAGGTCAGCAAGTCCCACCCCAGGTTCATGGCTCAAGGTATTCACCCTTCACCACTTCCCTGAGGTCAGCAGTTTTAGCCACCCTTGAAGCACTGTCCATATATGATATTACTACACAAGTGTATTAATATCAGTATACGAAGGTAGATGTTATTACAGAGGAGGACACGTAGAAAAATCTACGCTCTGTAATAACATCCACCTGGACAGACCCGAACGTCGACTACCTGAGACAAGAGAGATCTCTATCCCAGTTAGCCCACCAAGGAGTGGCCACTCAATTAAAATTTGGAACATATATTTATATTTAATATTGTACCTATGTCAATTATTAGTTTGTTCAATTATTTAGTTGTGTAGGTGTATTTGTGAACGTTTTATGTGTGTAGATTAGTGTTCAAAGTTCAACACCAGACTAGTTATATTAATTGAGGTCCATCACACAAAACTCTTAAGACTCACACAAGTATCTGGGTGTACAACACACTACTACACTGAGTTCACACAGTGAGTGTATATCGTCTTATCAAAGTCTTCACACAATACAGTGTAGAGATACAAACAATCAAAGACTAAGTCTTATAACACTATCATAGTCTACAGTGTTGGGAAAACATACTAACGTAATAACGCCGGTTAAAATATATACATTATTTCATAAACTTTCCTTTAAGGAAATTGTTCTGAATGTAAACATATTTGTGCAAAATGTCTTTATTCAGGTGCTTATTAAAATTGATGTTTCAAAAGATCCCTTAACGGGTGAACAGAAGTGTGATTCTCTGTTTATAACCGTCAAATGTTTACGTACTGTTGAAACTACTGAAGCAATGTTGATGTAGAATAATAGTATCTGAGTTTTAATTACATCTATTAGTTAGTAAACATCGCTCTTCGCAAGTCTAGCTTTGTGTCACACTTTGCCTCTAATACACTTCAACAACTGCCAGACACACTGTTAGAATTGTAAAATATTTTGTAAGCAATATGAACAGTAGATGTTTGTGTATTGTCTGCTGAGTATACCAGGAAATGTGTATATCAGAACTGTGATTTACATAGTGATGTGAAAGACAAAGTTTAAGTAATGAAGAACACAGACTAAAAAGGGAAGGGGATGTATGGATTAACATAACTTAACACAAGTTAAACATAACAAAAAGCGCATTGTTGCAAAATAATATATTTTTGTTGAACGTTTTGCACTATTATATTGCTGTACAGCAATGTAATAGTGCATGAAACAGCAGTATAGGAGACAAACATTGACTCGAATTTACCAGGTTGAAGGATAGGCTGATAAAATATTTTTTGTCCAATCGAGACTACCATGACATATTATTCATGGAGATATTATTTTTGTGCGTGATATGTATTGTGTTATTTGTATTAAAACCATATAGAGGAGATAAGTGTGGATAAGAGTGGGATGTGGATTCTGAGAATTGTTACGTGAATGTTTTGGGAATTTTGAGAAGACATTATTGTTGTGGGAGACATGAATGACAGTATGAGAGAAACTATTGTTGAAGGTGTCAGAGGAAAATACAGCAACACAAAAGAACTGTAACTTGCAACAACACTAAAGTGACAAGCAAGAACAGTTCAGCGACAAATAAAAAAGAGCACCGTAAATCACAAGTGCAATTACACAGAGAACAATACGATAACACAAAACAACGATAGTTAAACAGGCAAGAACAGGATGGTAACATACAAAAAAGTACAGCAACATACAAGAACAGTACCGGAATATAATGAAACAATACAGTAACACATAAGTACAATAACTTAAAAAATGTTGTTGCACAAGACAATGCAGTAAAATGACAAACTAATACAGTATAATTTGAATATTTTATGTGTTCCCATTAGTAAAAGTCCAGTAGTGTATATGCAATGGTGTAAGTCTAATAGAGTAAGTCCAATAGTGAAAGTCCAATAGTGTTTTGGAATACATTGAACTGATGATGACATTGAAATTTCTCTGTACCTGAGTAATAACAATAATAATAATCACATTGTCAACACAACCATTGATTTATAGAGTAAAACTTAATATTGAAGACTACGACTCTGTGGTGCAGTGGTCAGCACGGCTCTGTGGTGCAGTGGTCAGCACGACTCTGTGGTGCAGTGGTCAGCACGACTCTGTGGTGCAGTGGTCAGCACGGTTGTGTGGTGCAGTGGTCAGCACGGCTGTGTGGTGCAGTGGTCAGCACGGCTGTGTGGTGCAGTGGTCAGCACGGCTCTGTGGTGCAGTGGTTAGCACGACTCTGTGGTGCAGTGGTCAGCACGACTCTGTGGTGCAGTGGTCAGCACGGTTGTGTGGTGCAGTGGTCAGCAAGGCTATGTGATGCAGTGGTCAGCACGGTTGTGTGGTGCAGTGGTCAGCACGGCTGTGTGGTGCAGTGGTCAGCACGGCTGTGTGGTGCAGTGGTCAGCACGGCTCTGTGGTGCAGTGGTCAGCACGACTCTGTGGTGCAGTGGTCAGCACGACTCTGTGGTGCAGTGGTCAGCACGACTCTGTGGTGCAGTGGTCAGCACGACTCTGTGGTGCAGTGGTCAGCACGACTCTGTGGTGCAGTTGTTAGCACGACTCTGTGGTGCAGTGGTCAGCACGACTCTGTGGTGCAGTGGTCAGCACGGTTGTGTGGTGCAGTGGTCAGCACGGCTATGTGATGCAGTAGTCAGCACGGCTTTGTGGTGCAGTGGTCAGCACGGCTGTGTGGTGCAGTGGTCAGCACGGCTGTGTGGTGCAGTGGTCAGCACGACTCTGTGGTGCAGTGGTCAGCACGGCTGTGGTGCAGTGGTCAGCACGGCTGTGTGGTGCAGTGGTCAGCACGGCTCTGTGGTGCAGTGGTCAGCACGACTCTGTGGTGCAGTGGTCAGCACGACTCTGTGGTGCAGTGGTCAGCACGACTCTGTGGTGCAGTGGTCAGCACGACTCTGTGGAGCAGTCTTCAGCACGACTCTGTGGTGCAGTGGTCAGCACGACTCTGTGGTGCAGTGGTCAGCAGGAGTCTTCTTTTCCTTCATTACATTCGACTAAGGTCATTATATTTATCTTCGAGTGACTTAATTTTACAATTTGTTGTTAAACATTTAACAATATCCACATAGATGATATTAACTTTTATGAAATTTTAATTATTTTACTGGAATGTGTTAATTAACCTGGTAAGGGTCACAGATCACCTGGGAAATAACAGACATTTAATCCTTCACCAACATGAAGTATATTGTAATATACGTCTTTATTTTATTGGTGTTTTGTTTGTTTACTGTTAGAACTCAGTCTGAGGAAGACCATTACTTCCATATTATAATTGTTGAATAAAATTAGTATTTGCCAAACTTTCCTAACTCAAGTCTGTGCTAAAGTTGTATGTTGTTTGTTTGTGATTGTTTGTAACCACACTGTGTTGTGTAGACTGTCTTTGTTAGAGGTTACCTACTTACACATGTACTGTGTGAACTATGTGTAGTGTGCTAGTGTGTTGTGCTCTATGGTACTTGTGTGAGTCTGAGGTGTTATGTGTGATACAAGTTTTATTTGATCCTGTGTTGACTTAGACACTGTAAGAGAGTTATAATCTTATGTTTATTTATGTTTTATGTGACTGAGTGATTATTAATTTCCACGCAGACTGTAAACATATTTGTGAAAATTATCGTTATTATTTAGATACATATTACTCTTCTGTTTTTACCAAATCAATAAACTAGTGAACAGAAGTGAATTTTTTTGTCTAACTTTCAGGTGTTTGTCTACAACAAACACAGCTTTGTAAGAAGACACAAGCACAGCTTTGTAAGAAGACACAAGCACAGTTTTGTAAGAAGACACAAGCACAGCTTTGTAAGCAGACACAAGCACAGCAGACACAAGCACAGCTGACACAAGAACAGCTGACACAAGCACAGCAGACACAAGCACAGCTGACACAAGCACAGCTGACACAAGCACAGCAGACACAAGCACAGCTGACACAAGCACAGCTGACACAAGCACAGCAGACACAAGCACAGCTGACACAAGCACAGCTGACACAAGCACAGCTGACACAAGCACAGCTGACACAAGCACAGCTGACACAAGCAGCTCTCACATATATGACGTTTGAAGACTTTTGATTTCGCTTTTCATTTTAAAATATATTCAGTTATTATTATACTTTTGTATTAATTTTGTTTAAGAATTACTTTTAATAATACTTTTATTACCCTAACAATGTAAACTTAATTTTCTTTTGTTACATTATAAATTTTTTACATAAATTTTATAAGGGTTAATATGCATTTTCTAATTATCTATACACTATTATATATTTTTGTTGTGTTTCATAATTTTTTATATTTTATTTAAAACATTGCAGACAAATATACATAGGTAGTTACGTATATTACAATGGTGCAGATTTTATATAGAAGGGAAACCGAAATTAGTACATGGTTCTTTCCAAAGTCGAATCTGCGTAACCCCCAATACAATAATGACGAAATCGCAAAATTTTTAATCCGACCGCATCCAAATGATAAAAAATGACCCGATAAATACTAATTTCACATCCGATACATAGCAGATATATAAGGACCTTTAATACGATAAATAATGGCGCTAATACGATAACCAACATACGATTTCATTATATAAGTTGTAACACAACACAGCTTACAATACTAGTGAACCCCCACACACACACAATTTAAATGTCCACTTCCACGTGCCGAAACACAAAGTAGAAACATTAATGAAACATTAATCCAAGAACGTATCCTAGATACGTATGTAATTTAATTTAAAATCATGTATCAGCACTGGCGTTATTTATTTTTTATTGTGTACAAATACATGGGTTGTCATACATAAAGACATATCCAAATGAGGCCAAATAGAAAAAAACAGATTATATCAATGAAAGTCTATATAAAATCATAAGACGAAGGTACAACCATACCACTACATGGACATCTATGGTACCAAGCTGAACCAACAATAATTACTACATATACAAACCTTGCCTTAGATACAAAACTGAGGGCTTATACAAGGCACAAGAACTATATACATGGTAAATAATTAAACTAGTATCTCCTATTTCTATAAAGGTACATTAATCACATCAATATAACACGTATTGCAAAGAACATTCACACACAAAACAAAATTAACACCTATAACACAACAAACGTATCACCGCATACAGTACAAACTCAACTATACACAGACACAGACGCCCGGAAACGAAGCTCACACAACGTTATTCACATAACAAGACAAGAAGGTGGGAACTCACTTCCTCACGCATCCATCACACAGGTGCACATGAAACTAGCCCGTAATGGTGTCAACCTTTTTAATGCCTACAAATGTCTAACCGTAAACTCTGGATAAACGCGGGGCAACCTGCTCTCCCACTCCACCATAAACGCGGGGCAACCTGCTCTCCCACTCCACCATAAAACCGGGAGCAGCCTCGTCCAACACATTTCACAATACACTACGCGTAGGCAGAATACTGTCGTGGCTGTATTGAAGCAACAGGCAGCCACAGCTCGCGTCGAAGCGTCGATGCAAGATATACATAATCAGCTATAAGATACGTAAGAACTAATTGATACTGCCTACATCTAAACTTTAAAGCACGCAACACACATACTTTTCCCGCGGCTATGAAACCGAAGACGCGGGCAAGCCACTCGCGTATTGGCGTCAAACGATTGCAAAAACATACTGTGTGAAAGGCAGTTTCTTGGTCTCCACAAAAAGGACATGAACCACTATGCAGGATTCGACGATTTATTAATGTCACACTGGATGGGAGAATATTGTGAAGAAACTTGAACATGATTTCACGTACCTTTTGGCGAATTCGAGCGCGTTGCAAACGTCGCCAAATGTCGCACCACGCATACACCGGATAAATCGTTTCAACCACCGCTACCGCAGGTACGCGACCTACTTCATCCAACGAATGGAGTTTCACCCACTGCGGTGCAGACGTTCGGTTAAGATGTGAACAATGCGAACGCACCGATTTAATTCTTGTCCAGACCACCACAAAGCGATATCATCAAAATTTTATCAATTTCACCAATTTTAAGCTCGCTAACATATCTTCGCTTCACATACAGACTTTGTAGGCGAAACCGGAGGTCTATTAACCCCAACCCGCCATGACCAATCGGGAGTGACACTACGCGCCGACTCAGCCAATCACAACCCGACCCCCATGTGTATCGATACACGCGGGGGATCAGACGTTGCACGTCAGACGGAAGAATGGGCCACACACTAGCAACGTGCCAGAGCTTACTAAACAATAATACATTAACTATGATGGTGTGTTGGTGAACTGTCAACCGGGCTGTACGGAGGCTTGTCAACTTCCGGATCGCTGGATCTACGCAATGTTTGGAATTTAACTCTCGGGTCGCAACTACGCTATGCGCATAATAAATTCCACAAACACGTACATCTATCGCGACCAGCCATCCTCTCACGTTTCGACAGTCTGGTGTCGCCAAGATCCCACTGGTAAGAACACGGATTTATCCTTATTAACGCGTTACCCGGAAGCCGCGGAAAAAGAAGTAATGACATCCTCTATGATGGGTAGGGCACATTCATCAGGCACGAGGACGGTCGTATCGTCGACATAACCGACAACGAATAATTTCGAATCACTACGCACTGGACACAAAGATGAAGACTCAGTCACCGCACGATAGAAGGGATTCTGGAGGAGAGCGAATACAATTTGCGACAAGGGGCAACCTTGTCGGATACCTCTCTCCATCGCTACCAGGAAACCTAATTGACCATTAATCTGTACCCGGGCACGAGCGTTGAAATACAACGCTTGCGCCCACGTAGTCACTTCGGCTCCAAAACCCATCCAACGCATGAATTGCCATAAAGTATCCAGTTCAACACAATCAAAAGCAGATTTCCAATCTATCGTTAATACCCCCCACTTTCACGCGACCGCCTCATCAAGAACTCTTTAATATAATCACCCCGTCACTCATATTAAGGTTAGGAACACCAAATTAGCGGGAACCTAAAACAGAATTTAACACTTTTTTAATCCTATTGCCTAATAACTTCACAAAAAGTTTGTAATCTCCATTCATTAACGTTATCGGTCTATAATTTCGCACATCCGTCCTCGCACCCGATTTCTTTGGCACCAACACCACAATATCGATTGTCTGACTATTACTTAACGTACCCTTTTGTTTCATGGTATTAAATAAACGCACGAAAAAGGGCCTCATAATGTGCATATTTACCTCATAAAACTCGTTCGGTAACCCATCGTTGCCGGGGACTTACCAGAACTTAAGTGGGAAACTACTGAATCTAATTCAGCAGCCGTATTGCCCCCAGACAACATCTCTCGATCACCAGCTGTATAACCCCTGTGGTTTAGCGCTTCTTTTGATTATAATAAAATAATTTCGATCACCATTTGACAAGCACACTGTATAAACCAGCCCATGTTACAGACATGAGATCTATCAACACTACTTTTACGATAATATTCTTGATACCAGTGATCAAGGTAACAACTACTGTTACGATAATGTTCTTGATACCAGTGATCAAGGTAACAACTACTGTTACGATAATGTTCTTGATACCAGTGATCAAGGTAACAACTACTGTTACGATAATGTTCTTGATACCAGTGATCAAGGTAACAACTACTGTTACGATAATGTTCTTGATACCAGTGATCAAGGTAACAACTACTGTTACGATAATATTCTTGATACCAGTGATCAAGGTAACAACTACTGTTACGATAATGTTCTTGATACCAGTGATCAAGGTAACAACTACTGTTACGATAATATTCTTGATACCAGTGATCAAGGTAACAACTACTGTTACGATAATGTTCTTGATACCAGTGATCAAGGTAACAACTACTGTTACGATAATATTCTTGATACCAGTGATCAAGGTAACAACTACTGTTACGATAATATTCTTGATACCAGTGATCAAGGTAACAACTACTGTTACGATAATGTTCTTGATACCAGTGATCAAGGTAACAACTACTGTTACGATAATATTCTTGATACCAGTGATCAAGGTAACAACTACTGTTACGATAATGTTCTTGATACCAGTGATCAAGGTAACAACTACTGTTACGATAATGTTCTTGATACCAGTGATCAAGGTAACAACTACTGTTGCGATAATATTCTTGATACCAGTGATCAAGGTAACAACTACTGTTACGATAATATTCTTGATACCAGTGATCAAGGTAACAACTACTGTTACGATAATGTTCTTGATGCCAGTGATCAAGGTAACAACTACTGTTACGATAATATTCTTGATACCAGTGATCAAGGTAACAACTACTGTTACGATAATATTCTTGATACCAGTGATCAAGGTAACAACTACTGTTACGATAATGTTCTTGATGCCAGTGATCAAGGTAACAACTACTGTTACGATAATGTTCTTGATACCAGTGATCAAGGTAACTCATACTCGGGGTCGTATCGAGATCCTGACCGGGTACGTACTTATTCACGCATCCGTTGTCATGAGACATTGGACATCGGTAGCGTGTCGACGAGTGTTGTGTTCGAAGCACATAAGCCGTCGGCTGATCACCATATAATACATCTTCGATACCACCTTCTACGTGTGCAACATCAAACTTAGCGTTCTGAAGCTCGAGGGTGGCACTCTTTAACGACTGAATTGTATCAACAGGGTATTCCACCGTACATCCCACCTCATAATAACATGCCCGCAGTTGGGATTCAAAATATGATAAAAGCCCATTGCGATAACGCGCGTATTCCCGACTCTGCTGTTCATAAAAACGCCGGATACGAGGTTTTGCAGCCTCGTCCCACCATGTCACAATATCGTGCACACCTTTGCCGTGATTCCATAACGCCGTCCAAAACACTTTAAAAGTATCATCCGTACAGCAATCACGCTAAACACGCACGTTCACCTTCCAATAACCCGGTACATGGGACGGAAGGCCATCCCACGTCACTGTAGTTAACACACCCCGATGGTCTGTGAAAGCCGCGTCAATGACTCTGGTCGCCTAGACGTTTACGTCACGAAGAACATACACACGATCTAGTCTCGCCGCATACTTTCTACGAAAAAACGTAAATTCAACACCTAAGTCACGCAAACCTACGCCACTTAAAACATCACTTAAGAATGGTGAAAACGCACCTGCGCCATGGGGAGCCACATCTCTATGTCGAATAATCATATTCCAATCTCCTCCTATAATGGAGACGGCTGGAAGAGATCAGATATGATATATTACTGATTCGCGAATAAACGTATTTATAAGGCGCATATCTGATTCAGCAGGACAGTATATACTTACGAAGCACACGGGCACGACACTCCGTGTCCCATCAATTCGCATGACATGGCCTTCACACTCGACCTCACTCCGATGGAAGACGAACGGGCTAGTTTCGCTTAATACGACCGCTGCACCGCCTATTAAACGATGTGTGCCAGCCAAGTACACTCGATACCCGTCAGTTCTTAGTTCACCTTCATGGGAAAATTATGTTCTTGTAGCATAGCCACATCAACATATAACTCAGGCAACATACACTGAAGAGACTACACTTCCGCGGGCGTCTCAACCCATTCACCTTCAGTGTTAAGCACTGAAATCGGGACCGGGGGTTTCCCTTTTGACATTTTGTTGTTTTTCATTTGTGCGTCGCCCCCCTCCCTCCCAGGTCTCTCCCACACTCCACACTTTCTTCCCTGGACGCTGCACTTGTTATAATATCATCCACCTCTGAAACTTCCGCTGTACGTTTTTTTGATGCAACGTCGACAGATATTCCCTCCACGTCAGTAGCGTCACAATGCATGTCTGCCACTACGCACGTAGACTGGAGACGGTGTCAACGCTTGCGGAAGGGAGAAGCACCAAATCAGTGTGACACTGTGAAGGGAAAAGGCTAGGTAGAGTTTCACACTCGTCTCCTCAACCTCATCATGCACTAAACTGTCCAGTAACGTATGTAACGATGCCACGTCTGGCGTGGCCACATCAGAAGCCACCAACGTATTACGGCTCACGTCAGTCTTCTCCGCATGGGGATGTGATAACACACCGGGTAGGACATCATCTGCCACCGTTGCACTAGCCTGTTTCTCTACGACTGTACTCCACCACGATGGAGTCTCGCCTGACGTCTCGGGTTGTACCGGTTGATACTCACGCACATCCTGTGCTCCTTGCCGTTGACGAGTGTCTTGACGGGACGGGCACTGCGCTGCAACATGATGAATCCAGCGCATATTCGACAGGTACGACGCTGCCCGGGATATGACACAAACACTTGTGTTCTGAAGTACTCAAGAAATGTTTCAACAAATACATTCATATGGTGAAAACTCGTGGTGCTGATCAAGGTGTGGATGTTATGCACCACAGCTTCACCATCAAGGAACCTCCAGTAAATTAGCCTCCTCATGGACATCAGTAAATATGTATGTATGTATGTATATATATATATATATATATATATATATATATATATATATATATATATATATATATATATATATATATATATATATATATATATATATATACTGTTCCTAATTCCTCTCTGGGGACTCGACTCGACCCACAGGACATTCGGATTGGTGTTGCTCTTCGCCTAGCCGCCCCCATACTCACCGAACATAGGTGTATTTGCGGCAGGGCGACGGCTGATCAATTCGGACTTCATGGTCTAGTGTGTCACACATCAGAAGGGTAGTATGCTAGACATGAGGAGGTCAATGACATCATAAAGAGAAGCCTCGCCACAGTCCGTTGCCCAGCCCAACGGGAACCCCAAGTGCAGAGGGCTGATGGAAGTCAAAAGCGTCCTGATGGAGCCACCATGCTACCCTGGAAGGATGGTAAGCAGATTGCTTGGGACTACACCTGTGCTGCTACATTGGCAGACACCTACCTGCCACACTCCTTAGCCGAAGGGGTGGAGCTGCCAGCCACAGGGAGACCCAGAAGACCCGCAAATATGAAGACCTTCCCTCTTGCTATAACTTCATCCCAATAGGGTCGGAGACCCATGGAGCATGGGGCAAGTGTGTTCTAAAGTTTCTCAAGGAGCTGGGTGGAAAACTCATCATAGAAACCAAGGACCACAGGGCGACCAGCTTCCTCTTTCAGAGACTCAGTGTTGCGATCCAGAGGGAAAATGCCTGCAGCGTTCTGGGCACGCGGCCCACTGCCGGGGAGCTGGACGAAGTATTTGACATGTAGCTCTGAGTTGTTATCTATGTTGTTTTACTCCCTATGTATTTTGTCTTGAAATAAAGTTTGTATAAAAAAGATGGGGTGGTAGGGGAAGTGGAATATTCAAATGGCTTCAGAAAGAAATCTAAATATTCTTCCTTGAAGCCTTTTATCCACTTCTCCGAGGCAATGGGTCCCACAATTGACACAAGAGGTGGACCCCATCTATATATATATATATATATATATATATATATATATATATATATATATATATATATATATATATATATATATATATATATATACATATACCCATCTATTTCCATATCCCCAACAAGGTGTATAACGTACGCAAAACAGCCATGATTAAAAAAATGGAGCATGCCAGTACATTCCTTATAATAATAATAATAATAATAATAATAATAATAATAATAATAATAATAATAATAATAATAATAATAATAATAATAATAATAATAATAATATATTTACTACAAGTTTGTGCATGCAAGAAAAATATGTCCTTTGCTGCTCTATTAAAAAACATACAATTCACTAAATGTTTACAATGTTTACGAAAACTTGAAGTAGTGAAGCCACGTTACTTGCCCAGCCACACGATACTCCACAACTTCATTAAGTACGACGCTAATGATGATTAATTGATAACATCTGCGGCTAGAGCTATTTTTACTTAATTAAAAGTATATAATTAAAAATTTGTAGGTAGTAGGTTGGTAGACAGCAACCACCCAGGGAGGTACTACCATCCTGCCAGGTGACTGTGAAACAGAAACCTGAAACTGTTTTACATGATGGTAGGATTGCTGGTGTCTTTTTTCTGTCTCATAAACATGCAAGATTTCAGGTACATCTTGCTACTTCTACTTACACTTAGGTCACACTACGCAAACATGTACACGTTTATGTATACACACTCATCTGAGTTTTCTTTGATTTTATCTTAATAGTTCTTGTTCTTATAATTTTTCCTTTTCCTTTCATATCCATGGGGAAGTGGAATAAGAATCTTTCCTCCGTAAGCCATGCGTGTTGTAAAAGTCAACTAAAATGCCAGGAACAATGGGCTAGTAACCCCTTTTCCTGTATAGCTTACTAAAACGAAAAAGAAGAAAACCGTCAAAGTGGGATCTTTGAATGTGCGTGGATGTTGTGCGAATGATAAGAAAGAGATGATTGTAGATGTTATGAATGAAAAGAAGCTGGATGTCCTGGCTTTAAGTGAGACAAAGCTGAAGGGGGTAGGAGAGTTTCAGTGGGGAGAAATAAATGGGATTAGGTCAGGGGTTTCAAATAGAGTTAGAGCTAAAGAAGGAGTGGCAATAATGTTGAATAATCAGTTATGGTAGGTAAAGAAGGAATATAAATGTATAAATTCAAGGATTATGTGGAGTAAAATAAAGGTTGGATGTGAAAAGTGGGTTATAGTAAGTGTTTATGCACCTGGAGAAGAGAGAAGTGTAGAGGAGAGAGAGATTTTGGGAAATGTTGAGTGAGTGCGTGGGGAGTTTTGAACCAAGTGAGAGAGTAATTGTGGTTGGGGATCTTAATGCTAAAGTGGGTAAAAATGTTGTGGAGGGAGTAGTAGGTAAATTTGGGGTGCCAGGGGTAAATGTAAATGGGGAACCATTAATTGAGCCATGTGTAGAAAGAGGTTTGGTAATAAGTAATACATATTTTATGAAAAGGAGGATAAATAAATATACAAGGTATGATATAGCACGTAAGGAAAGTAGTTTGTTGGATTATGTATTGGTGGATAAAAGGTTGATGGGCAGGCTTCAGGATGTACATGTTTATAGAGGGGCAACAGATATATCAGATCATTATTTGGTTGTAGCTACAGTTACAGTAAAAGGTAGATGGGACAAAAAGAAAATGGCAACAGCAAGTAAGAGAGAGGTAAAAGTGTATAAACTAAGAGAGGAGGAAGTTAGGGTGAGATATAAGCAACTATTGGCAGAAAGGTGGGATAGTGCAAGCATGAGTAGTGGGGGGGAAGGGGGGGAAGAGAGTTTGGATAGTTTTAAAAATGCAGTATTAGAATGTGGGGCAGAGGTTTGTGGCTATAGGAGGGTGGGTGCAGGAGGAAAGAGGAATGAGTGGTGGAATGAAGAAGTAAAGGGTGTGATAAAAGAGAAAAAGGTAGCTTATGAGAGGTTTTTACAAAACAGAAGTGTTAATAGAAGAGCAGAGTATATGGAGAGTAAAAGAAAGGTGAAGAGAGTGGTGAGAGAGTGCAAAAGAAGAGCGGATGAAAGAATGGGAGAGGCTCTGTCAAGAAATTTTGCTGAAAACAAGAACAATTTTTGGAGTGAGATAAACAAGGTAAGAAAGCCTAGGGAACGAATGGATTTGTCAGTTAAAAACAGAGTAGGGGAGTTAGTAGATGGGGAGCTGGAGGTATTGGGTAGATGGCGGGAATATTTTGAGGAACTTTTAAATGTCGATGAAAAAAGGGAGGCGGTAATTTCATGTACTGGCCAGGGAGGTACAACATCGTTTAGGAGTGAAGAAGAGCAGGATGTGAGTGTGGGGGAGGTGCATGAGGCATTACATAGAATGAAAGGGGATAAAGCAGCTGGAACTGACGGGATCATGACAGAAATGTTAAAAGCAGGGGGGGATATAGTGCTGGAGTTGTTGGTATTTTTGTTTAATAAATGTATGAAAGAGGGAAGGTACCTAGGGATTGGCAGAGAGCATGTATAGTTCCTTTATAAAAAGGGGAAGGGGATAAAGAGAGTGTAAAAATTATGGGAATAAGTTTACTGAGTATACCAGGTAAAGTGTATAGCAGGGTTATTATTGAAAGAATTAGAGGTAAGACAGAGAGTAGGATTGCAGATGAGCAAGGAGGCTTTAGAGTGGGTAGGGGATGTGTAGATCAAGTGTTTACAGTGAAGCATATATGTGAACAGTATTTAGATAAAGGTAGAGAAGTTTTTATTGCATTTATGGATTTAGAAAAGGCATATGATAGAGTGGATAGGGGATCAATGTGGCAAATGTTGCAAGTGTATGGAATAGGTAGTAAGTTACTGAAGGCTGTAAAGAGTTTTTATGAGGATAGTGAGGCTCAGGTTAGGGTGTGTAGGAGAGAGGGAGATTACTTCCTGGTAAAAGTAGGTCTTAGACAGGGATGTGTAATGTCACCATGGTTGTTTAATATATTTATAGATGGGGTTGTAAAAGAAGTAAATGCTAGGGTGTTGGGGAGACGGGTGGGATTAAATTATGGAGAATTAAATGCAAAATGGGAGTTGACACAGTTACTTTTTGCTAATGAGAGATTCTAAAGAAAAGTTGCAAAGGTTAGTGGAGGAGTTTGGGAGAGTGTGTAAAGGTAGAAAGTTAAAAGTGAACATAAATAAGAGTAAGGTGATGAGGGTATCAAACGATTTAAATAAAGAAAAATTGGATATCACATTGGAGAGAGGGATTATGGAAGAAGTAAATGTTTTCAGATATTTGGGAGTTGACGTGTCAGCGGATGGGTTTATGAAGGATGAGGTTAACCATAGAATTGATGAAGGAAAAAAGGTGAGTGGTGCATTAAGGTATCTGTGGAGACAAAAAACGTTATCCATGGAGGCAAAGAAGGGAATGTACGAAAGTATAGTGGTACCAACACTCTTATATGGGTGTGAAGCATGGGTTGCAAATGCTGCAGCGAGGAGGAGGCTGCAGGCAGTGGAGATGTCCTGTCTAAGGGCAATGTGTGGTGTAAATATTATGCAGAAAATTCGGAATGTGGAAATTAGGAGAAGGTGTGGAGTTACTAAAAGTATTTGTCAGAGGGCTGAAGAGGGGTTGTTGAGGTGGTTTGGTCATTTAGAGAGAATGGATCAAAGTAGAATGACTTGGAGAGCGTATAAATCTGTAGAGGAAGGAAGGCGGAGTAGGGGTCCTAGAAAAGGTTGGAGGGAAGGGGTAAAGGAGGTTTTATGGGCGAGGGGCTTGGACTTCCAGCAAGCATGTGTGAGCGTGTTAGATAGGAGTGAATGGAAACGAATGGTTTTTGGGACATGACGATCTGTTGGAGTGTGAGCAGGGTAACATTTTGTGAAGGGATTCAGGGAAACCAGTTAATTGATTTAGTTGGACTTGAGTCCTGGAAATGGGAAGTACAATGCCTGCAATTTAAAGGAGGGGTCTGAGATAGTGACAGCTGGGAGGGACAATTCTCAGCTGTCGTATCTGAGCTCCTCTGCAATGACAGTGATTATGTATGAGTGTGGTGAAAGTTGTTGAATGATGATGAAAGTATTTTCTTTTTGGGGATTTTCTTTCTTTTTGGGTCACCCTGCCTCGGTGGGAGACGGCCGACTTGTTGAAAAAAAAAAATCGAGAATTTTTTAAACTTCTCCACATCGCTTTTAGTGTAAATGAAATGTGGCTGAATTTACATTGCAAAATATTAGTAAAAATGTTTTTATTTGTGCATAAAGAATTCCAAATGACTATTCAATTTAGATTTTAGGCTATAAAAGCTGCAGTGAATAACGGTCAAGCCAAAATCTTTTACGAATAAAATAATCAGAAAATATTTCCACAGGAATACGTCAGCTAAGACTTGAATAACATTTCCACTTAACCCATCAAATTGGCCGCTAATACAGAAATTCATTGTTTATTGCTACATTATTCTCAGTGATCACTTAAATTAATATTAAATCAAAACAAGTCATACTCATAAAAAACAATGTTTGATTTTTTCATCTTAGGTCAAAAATGTCATTATTTTCTTCCCGCCACAACAGTGCCAGGTTCGTGCCCACAACAGTGCCAGGTTCCCGGACACAACAGTGCCAGGTTCCCGCCACAACAGTGCCAGGTTCGTGCCCACAACAGTGCCAGGTTCCCGGACACAACAGTGCCAGGTTCCCGCCACAAC
>WNWK01035049.1:0-20049 GCA_009830355.1 Cherax destructor | reverse complement strand
GTACCACTATGACCCCGCCTCCTGCTGCTTCGCCTCACCTGACTACAGCCACCTCTACGGACATGCGCTGTACTTTCTACAAGATTGATGGACTGAACACATCGACTCCAGGCCGAGGGACTGATAACCTCAAACTCCTCCTCTCCTTACACCTTTCTACTTTGTATTGGACTGATGAAGTCACTGTGTGGCGAAACGTTTCCTCAATAAAGATACCCAAGTGTTGCATGTGTCTAATTTATTGCGTTAGTTCTTACTTTCAAGTTCTACGTCTTTATAATCAATTGAATGATGTTTATCACGTGACTGGCCTGCTATACACGAACATAAGAACATAAGAAAGGAGGAACACTGCAGCAGGCCTGTTGGCCCATACTAGGCAGGTCCTTCACATTCCATCCCACTAAGAGAATATTTGTTCAACCCAACCTTCAATGCTACCCAAGAAATTAGCTTTGATAATTCTATTTACTCATGTGCAATTCCCACTCAAATCCAACCCCTCTCACTCATGAATTTATCCAACCTAAATTTGAAACTACCCAAGGTCCTAGCTTCAATAACCCTACTAGGCAGACTGTTCCACTCATCAACTACCCTATTTCCAAACCAATACTTTCCTATATCCTTTCTAAATCTAAACTTATCTAATTTGAATCCATTATTGCGGGTTCTCTCTTGGAGAGATATCCTCAAGACCTTATTTATATCCCCTTTGTTAATACCCATTTTCCACTTGTATACCTCGATCATGTCTTCCCTCATTCTTCGTCTTATAAGTGAATGTAATTTTAGGGTCTTCAATCTTTCTTCATACGGAAGTTTTCTAATGCTATGTATTAATTTAGTCATTCTACGCTGAATGTTTTCTAACGAATTAATATCCATTCTGTAATATGGAGACCAGAACTGAGCTGCGTAATCTAGGTGAGGCCTTACTAACGGTGTATAAAGCTGTAATATAACCTCTGGACTTCTGTTGCTTACACTTCTTGATATAAATCCCAGTGTGGGGGAATGTAGGTCTTCTTAATATCCTTTATTATTTTTAAACATGTTGTGATGATTGCCGTGATGTTTGTCCGTTCGGTGACATCTTTTTGGTCCGTTTGGTCAAATGTCCAGGAACCGATGTAACATTGCGTTATCCTCAACTTTCCGGTAATCATAAATTTCGATATTTCAGCTTATTTTGACAGGAAGTGAGAGAAGCACTCGACAGGGATTGTAATAAAAGGAGGGAACAATAGACCATTCATGGTATAATGAATGAATCAAAGTAACAGGAGTGGAGGGAACAATAGACCATTCATGGATTAAACTTACTAAGTCACTAAATCGTTTACTTGTTGAGATTCACGAGGGTGAATGTTCGCTCGTACATGGAAGTGCAGACAAATAAGAATGTGTAAATAACAGCCTTTAATAAACTCTGAGAGAAACATGTTAAAGGTATGAAGATCAATTATTTCTAAATGGACTTATAGTTAATTAAGTGTTCCCAAGTGATTCAGAAAAGTGTATGTTGAATAATTAATTGCAACACATCAGGTCTCAGTAATACTGTGCTCTCTTGTTATAAGTATGAAAAAAGGCAATGCAGAATACAATTTACAAAGGTTCGATCAGTCAGTGTTTGCACTCCTTGACAATGTGTGAAATATGTTCTATACTCCCACTAATTTAGCAAAATACTGTCATATAATAAAAGAAAAAATGGAATTAAGCTTTTATCATTTGAGGGGGACGTTGAGAGCTGTGAACCCCAAACACAGCATTTCCTCAGAGAGGAACTTAACTCTTCAAATGCGGCAACCCCATGAAGCACTGCCCATATATGATGTTACAACACAAGTGTTTAAATATCAGTATATGCAAGCAGATGTAATTACAGGGGAGGACACACAGAAATAAATCTGCGCCCAGTAAATACGACCGCCCGGGCAGGCTAGAAACATAGTCCAGACAGAAGAGAAGAACTCCTCTGCCTCAACTACCATGGAGAAGACACTTATTGTTTTTTAATTCGTTTATTTAAATGTCATAGGTTTTTATGTTCTTAATTGATTTTTTTTCTGCATTTTTATTCACATACAAGTGTGATCTTTGTATGTGTCTGTGTAATTTCCTTATCTCTGCATCTATTTCAGACGTTATTGTGTTAAACATTGTATTCTTCATATCATTGGTGTTATTATGTAAAAGCGAAACATTTATAACTCTAATATTGCTAAACATAACAGCGTTATCTTTGTATCCTTTGTATCCATATATGAATCCGTAATATTTGCTTTTTTAATATTACTAAGTTTCATAACATTGTGATCTTTGTATGTCTAGTGTTAACTAGTACTCCAGGATGGCATCGTCCTGATCAGGAGATGAGAGTAGAGCCAAACCCAGAGCAGTCAGGTATACACCAGGCAGAAACACCCAGAGCAGTCAGGTATACACCAGGCAGAAACACCCAGAGCAGTCAGGTATACACCAGGCAGAAACTTCACAAAAACATGTCAAGGTGTCTTTCACGTGGTGGCCGAACCAAACAGTGATACTTTCCAGTCAACACCCAAGATCCTTAAATGGTCAGGCACTTACACCCATCTACTATGTATAGGCGTATTGCTTCATGTAACCCAATGATATTTATATCTCTGATAGCACTAGCAAAGGTTTTCTGATAGTCTTGGTAAATGCTATCTTTTTATTCATTTCTTTATTCAAGAAATTCTCCTATAATAACTTGACAGATAATAATTACAGGATGTTGTAGACTGAAATTCAAATTGTTTACCAGTTATTATGTTGAACCCACTTTTCTCTAACGAATTTTTCCAATATTGTTACATCACTTATCAAAGCAGCAGCCTTAATCTAAACCACCTAACCTGACACTTTTTGTTAAACTTTGAGACAATGTTCCATCTACATTTGCCTGCATATGTACTCTCCTGTATTGTGTGTGTGTGTGTGTGTTATGTGTGTGTGTGTGTGTATGTGTGTGTGTCATACACGAAGGTAAGCCTCTAGCTTCCTACATAAATCCCCTAGAAAATGTTATTTTAGTGCTAGGAATGTCTTCATTGTTCATTCTGGCCCCTATTTTGCAGACATCCGTCTGTCTACTGAAGGTCCCAGGCCACCTTGCTAGTTTGGAATTATGTTTTTTGTAACTACGGTCGAGACTTTCACGGTGAAAGAATTTCAGAACGAGACAGAGAAATCTGAGCCCTGAAATTACACCCACTAAAATAGCCATGAACTTAGACCAAGTCACCCATATATCGTTACTCAATGAAAAGGTTAGTCCTACTTATGTTACAATATCTATAATAATATTTTTTTTTTCAGTTATGTAGCAGAATAAGCTTATGTGTGAACATTATATTGCGTGTAAATGACTGACCGATTCTTAATCTAATTGTCCACCTACATGAAAAATGTAATAAATATTACTATTTATTTTGCTCTCTTCTTTTGTGACTGCAATACATACACAGGTCCATATATGAGCGAGCACACACACACACACACACACACACAAAACTTTCAGGGATGAAAACAACAGGTAGCTACTGGGGAGACAACAGGTAGCTACTGGGGAGACAACAGGTAGCTACTGGGGAGACGCGATCACCTTGTAAAAAGAATTTTGTATGTGGCTGCTACAACCTGGCCAGTACACCTGTGTTGTTAATGTTTCCCATACTATGATGTGATGAACCTTGATGTAGGGATATTACCATTTATCGCAAAATGAATTAGGGCACAATATATTTCAGCACGCAATAAAATGCGTGTGACAAGAGCAAATGTCGAATAAAGATGAATTGCTCGCGGTATTTCATTCTTGGGAGAAGTAATAATGAGATTAGTGAGGAGTGTTACACCAGTAGAAAGTATGAAGGAAATGAATATGAAGGTAAGGAGTGAAAGAAGCGAGTGTGATGGGTTGCGTATGAAATAAATGAGTATGAATGAAGTGGGTATAATGAAATTTAGTAGGAAGCCATGTCCTCGGATCATGAACAACACCTAGCTCTGTTGAGTGCTTGATCTTTGTAGGATCGCTGGTTAAGTGGTTAAGGCGATGTGAACATTGAAGTACGTCACCTGGTGTACTCAACACAACACCAAGAATGTCTCCTGATGTACTCAGTACAACCAAAGCACGTCACCTGATATACTCAACACAGCACCAAATACGTCAACTCCTATACTGAACACGGTGCCTGGCACGTAATTTGTTGTACTCAATATAACACCAAGCAACACCTGCTGTGTTTAACACATATTACCTGGTGTACTCAAAACAAGACCAAGCACGTCACTTATGGTAAACATAACACCAAGCCACGTCACCTGCTCACGTGAATGCCATACCAAGCACGTCACTTATGGTAAACATAACACCAAGCAACGTCACCTGCTCACGTGAATGCCATACCAAGCACGTCACATGCTGCAGAGAACATAGCACTAAGCACGTCACATGCTGCAGAGAACATAGCACTAAGCACGTCACATGCTTCAAAGAACATAGTTCTAAGCACATTACATGCTGCAGAGAACATATCACTAAGCACGTCATCTGTTATAGTGAACACAATAAGCCCGTCATTTGTTATAGTGAACACAATAAGCACGTCACCTGTTATAGTCTACCTGGAGTCTACCTGGAGAGAATTCCAGGTCCGCCCCGGCCCGGTCTGTGACCAGGCCTCTTGTTGGACAGAGCGATCAACCAGGCTGTTACTGCTGGCCGCACGCAGTCCAACGTACGAACCACAGCCCGGCTGATCAGGTACCGACTTGAGGTGCCTGTCCAGTGCCTGCTTGAAGACAGCCAGGGGCTTGTTGGTAATCCCCCTGATGTATGCTGGGAGGCAGTTGAACAATCTTGGGCCCCTCACACTTATTGTGTTGTCCCTCAACGTGCTAGTGGCACCCTGCTCTTCATTGGGGGAATGTTACATCGCCTGCCGAGTCTTTTGCTTTCGTACGGAGTGATTTTTGTGTGCAAGTTTGGTACTAAGCCCTCGAGAATTTTCCATGTGTATATAATAATGTATCTCTCCCGCCTGCGTTCTAGAGAGTACAGGTTTAGGAACTTCAAGCGTTCCCAGTAGTTGAGGTGGTTTATCGCAGTTATGCGTGCGGTGAAGGTTCTCTGCACATTTTCAAGGTCAGCAATTTCACCCGCCTTGAAAGGTGCAGTTAGTGTGCAGCAATATTCCAGCCTAGATAGAACAAGCGATCTGTAAAGTGTCAACATGGGCTTGGCATCCCTGGTTTTGAAGGTTCTCATTATCCATCCTGTCATTTTCGAGCAGATGCAATTGCTACATTGTTATGGTCCTTGAAGGTGAGATCCTCTGACATGATCACTCCCAGGTCTTTGACATTAGTTTTTCGCTCTATTGTGTGGTTGGAATTAGTTTTGTACTCGATGAGATTTTAATTTCTTCACGTTTTCCGTATCTGAGTAATTGAAATTTCTCATCATTGAACTTCATATTGTTTTCTGCAGCCCATTTAAAGATTTGGTTTATGTCTGCTTGAGTCTTGCAGTGTCTTCAACGGTGGACACTGTCATACAGATTCGGGTGTCATCTGCAAAGGAAGACACAGCACTGTGGCTTATATCCCTGTCGATGTCTGATATGAGGAGGAGGAATAGGATGGGAGCAAGTACTGTGCCTTGTGGAACAGAGCTTTTCACAGTAGCTGCCTCAGACTTTACTCTGTTGACTACTACTCTTTGTGTTCTACGTGTTAGGAAATTATAAATCCATCTACCAACTTTTCCTGTTATTCCTTTATCACGCATTTTGTGTGCTATTACACCATGGTCACACTTGTCAAAGGCTTTTGCAAAATCTGTGTATATAACATCTGCATTCTGTTTATCTTCTAGAGCATCCAGGACCTTGTCGTAGTGGTCCAGTAGTTGGGACAGACAGGAGCGGCCTGCTCTAAACCCATGCTGTCCTGGGTTGTGCAATTGATGGGTATCAAGATGGGTGGCGCTCTTGCTTCTTAGAACCCTTTCAAAGATTTTTATGATATGGGACGTTAGCGCAATTGGTCTGTAGTTCTTTGCTATTGCTTTACTGCCCCCTTTGTGGAGCGGGGCTATGTCTGTTGTTTTTAGTAGCTGCGGACGATCCCAGTGTCCATGCCCCCTCTCCATAGGATGTTAAAAGCATGTGATAGGGGCTTCTTGCAGTTCTTGATGAACACGGAGTTCCATGAGTCTGGGCCTGGAGCGGAGTGCATGGGCATGTCATTTATTGCCTTTTCAAAGTCATTTGGCGTAGTGATGATGTCAGAAAGGCATGCGTCTGTCAAGTTCTGTGGCACTCTCATGAAAAAATCATTTAGGTTTTCGATTTTCAGTCTGGTTAGTGGCTCGCTAAAGACTGAGTCATACTGGGATTTAAGTAACTCACTCATTTCCTTGCTGTCATCTGTGTAGGACCCATCCGGTTTAAGTAGGGGCCCAATGCTGGTTGTTGTTCTCGACTTTGATTTTGCATAGGAAAAGAAATACTTAGGGTTTCTTTCAATTTCATTTATGGCTCTTAGTTCTTCCCGAGTCTCTTGATTCCTATAAGAGTCCTTTAGTTTTAATTCGATGTTTGCTATTTCTCTGACTAGTGTCTCCCTACGTATTTCAGAGATATTGGCCTCCTGTAGCCGCTCCGTTATTCTGTGCCTTCGCCTGTATAGGAGCGCCTCTCTTTCTAGTTTGCATCTTCTCCTCCTTTTCCTTAAGGGAATTTGCCTTGAGCAAACCTCAAGTACCACAGAGTTAATTTGTTCAAGACATAGGTTGGGATCCGTGATGCTTAGGCAATCTTCCCAGTTTATATCATTTAGGACTTGGTTTACTTGGTCCCACCTTATGTTTTTGTTATTGAAGTTGAATTTGAGAAAGCTCCTCACGGCTGATCACATTTTGTTGATCTGGAGCTCCCAGCATGCATGTCTGGACCTCTATTATGTTGTGATCTGAGTATATTGTTTTTGATATGATGACATTTCGTATCAGATCATCATTGTTGGTGAAGATGAGGTCCAGCGTATTCTCTAATCTTGTGGGCTCTACTATTTGCTGGTTTAAGGTGAACTTGGTGCAGAGATTTAAAAGTTCATGCATGTGTGAATTTTCATCTGAACTGCCTCCTGGTGTTATCTCTGCTACCACATTGTTTGCAATGTTCCTCCATTTTAGGTGCCTGAGGTTGAAATCCCCCAGTAGCAAGATGTTGGGGGCAGGAGCTGGAAGATTTTCCAGACAGTGGTCAATTTTCAGAAGCTGTTCCTGGAATTGTTGGGACGTTGCATCCGGGGCTTGTAGACAACCACGATGACCAGGTTTTGATTCTCGACCTTTATTGCTAATACTTCAACTACATCATTTGAGGCATTTAGTAGTTCTGAACATATAAGTGACTCTGTGATATACAGGCCAACCCCCCCTTTTTGCCTATTCACTCTGTCACACCTGTATAGGTTGTAGCCCGGGATCCATATTTCATTGTCCAAGTGATCTCTTATGTGGGTCTCTGTGAAAGCCGCAAACATGGCATTTGACTCTGTAAGCAGTCCACTAATGTAAGGTACCTTGTTGTTTGTTGCTGGCTTTAGACCTTGTATATTAGCAAAGATGAATGTAGTTGGATTGGTGGTATTGGTGGTATGGGGGTCTTTTTTTCCTGGCTCTAATAACTGTTGTAATGGAGTGGAGGCCACTGACTGTGATTCCACTCCAGAAATGATTGCAGTTGGTGTACAATTTCTGTCATTTCCTGCCAGCTTTTTTTCCTTCCTGGCACTAAAAAACCTCTCTCCGGAGTGGCTGTGGCTACCCTGATTTTGCCATGGTCTGGATGTTCTGTGTCGCCTCGTTCCCTTTAGGTGGTATGCCTGGCAATATAAGTTATAGCACTGTCTTTCCTGAATTGATGTGTGGCACATTTCAGGGTGGAAAAACTTACAGGACGGGAGGTTGCATTTGCCTGTTTTCATATGGGAACGGCATTTTCTGGGGTGATCATAATTACATGTCCCATCTGATTTCCCAGATTTTCCATGCCTGCAGATACCAAGTGCATAATATTCACATAGGCCTGGTTTCCGTTTGCCCTGGTTTTTAGTGACTGTGTTCCCCATTGGTGGGTGTGTTCCTGTCTCATGTCTGTCTTCGTTACTATTGCTAACAATGGAGCCTTCAACTGTTTCCGGTAATTTATCTTCATTATTTCCCTGGGCATCCCTTGTTTACTATCTACCGTGGTATTGCTAGTTTGTACCACTGTTTTGTGTGTGTCCTTGTCTACACCTGTTTCCCCATCATTTATTTCACTAGAGCTACTGTCCCTCTTCAGGTCACCATCATTTATTTCCCCATTCTTAAATATATAGGGTATCATTTCAACATCTGTACCGGGGCGGTAGCATCATCTGGCCCTGATTTTTACTGACCCAACTGTTATAGAAAGCTGTCATGTTTTTATGAAGTCCGATTTGGTGTTGTCATCTTTTAATATCGATGTGGTTTTATTCCACAGTTCGGTCTCATTTGGACATACCCAAAAACACTTCCCTTGTTTAATATCTCGGGTGGTAGAATCTTGAATGTCTACACAAGGGGCGTGGCAGCATTTACCACAAAAGATGCATGTAATCCATGCAGAGGAACGTTTGCTTGTTTGGTTGCATATTACACAGGGTTTCATGATTGATTTTGTTGGTTGCTTTACTGTATATTCTACTAATAGGTTCCCTGAAGTGGTGATCCGTCTATTTGTATCGTATCTATTTTATTTGCATGTGTAAGTGTTGGACAATCTTACCTCGTAGAAGTTATTCTTACTGTTATTGTTTGAGTGTTTGATAAGGTCCCCTAAAACTCCGTCCGCTTATTGAATCCGGACTCGGATACCAGTTTTGAATCCAGTCAATGGTTCCCTTATTTCTTGGATCTGACGAGATCCAGTGTCACTTATTTAATGAATCCTGTAGGGGTTGTCTGGGTTACGCGAGACAGATCACTGGAAGATGATTAATCAGAGTAATAATAATCGGTATGGTACAAAAGTATAACTTGCGTGTTGGAGATGAAAAAACCGGTCCTTCTGACAGCTCCTACTGTACGGCGGCCGTACCTCTGGCACCCTGGTTTACCTCTGGCACCCTGTTTACTTCTTGCACCCTGGTAAAACCTCGCCCCGCTTTAACACCTGGGTATCCGTGCACTTATGGTTCACTCTACTGGGTTTAGATTTGTTTTTGTTTTTACCTACACCACAACACTGCTGGTTTTTCTTATGATGACTGGAAGATATACGGACTTATGTTAGTGAAATCGTTCACTGACAACTCACAACTCGACACTGTTTATCGTATTTTTCAGCTGGACAAATTACGTATTTCCTCAGGATTGTGCCCCTTTTCGTATTTCATAAATTTTTATATCAATGTAATCACTAGATTTTGGTCAGGTATACTAACAGTTTAAAATTATCAATACACGGACTTGCGTGGTAAGGACCCGGTGGCCGCTGGCAACTGATTTCAAACACGAAACTCGTTAGGCTACACTTCCGCCTTTGTTTCACTTAACATCTATTAACTTTGTATACTATGGCACCACTGATATATTCACTATACAGATCTATCTTCACCCTATTTTCAGGGAGACTTTCCTTCCTCTGACAAATAAACGTTCTGTTTGATTATTTCACACGGCACTAAGTTCCCCTCTGGCTTTATGGCACTATGTTCTGGCACACTAATTCCCTTGTTTTTGTCTCTGTATAACTGTTTTCTGCCTGGTTTGTTGCGAGCACTGGAGGGATGTACCTTATACGATCACTGGCACAGTTTTAGGTTCTAGCACGTAGAGGAGACCGCGAAAAACACGAAAAAACACGGAACAAGACGGACGCGTGTATAGGCGTGTATAATTTTTTCCAACTTCCACAATAAGCACGTCACTTGTTATAGTGAACACAATAAGCACGTCACCTGTTATAGTGAGCACAATAAGCACGTCACCTGTTATAGTGAACACAATATGCACGTCACCTGTTATAGTGAACACATCTTCTGGAGTATTTCCTATTTTTGTTGAGCAGTAATCTAATAACACTGATGAATTCCATGTTCTCCTGGTAGCGTTCCTCTCCATGACAGAGTTGTCATGCTGGGAACGTTCCTCTCCATGACAGAGCTGTCATGCTGGGAACGTTCCTCTCCATGACAGAGTTGTCATGCTGGGAACGTTCCTCTCCATGACAGAGTTGTCATGCTGGGAACGTTCCTCTCCATGACAGAGTTGTCATGCTGGGAACGTTCACCATGTTTACCTCTGACTGCTCTGCAGTTGACCAGAAAAAAACTCGGAACGAACGGAAAAAAAGTGTATCTTTAAACACATATTGCAGCCCATTGTTGACAGGACAACGGCAGGTTTTCCACTTGCTCTCTCTAGTTGTCAGTTTTGTTATATCCTAGAAAATTGGTTGCAACTAACCATAAAGTATTTCACCCATTTTTCTCCTCCTCCTCCTATTTATAAATTAGCCGGCATGAAAAGTAAACTTAATGGTTTGTTCAGGTATTCAATATTGAAACTATTCTGAAGAGGTAAACTAAAATATATATAACATGATTTTATAGAAACAGTTGTACATTTATGGTAGACAATACCGACAAAATGAAGAATTAGACACATGTGCAAAATCTGGGTATCTTTATTGTAGCTTTATCAATACAAATTGAAGGAAGACAGTAAACTATATATGTAAATAACAAAAAAAGACAGAGTACCGTGACTGGAACAATACACAACCCGCACATAGAAGAGAGGTGCTTACGACGGTCCAAGACGGACCGAAACGTCGTCGTAAGCTCCTCTCTTCTATGCGGGTTATTTACAGTGAAACATATAGGTGAACAGTATTTAGATAAGGGTAAAGAGGTTTTTGTGGCATTTATGGATTTGGAAAAGGCGTATGATAGGGTGGATAGGGGGGCAATGTGGCAAATGTTGCAGGTGTATGGAATAGGAGGTAGGTTACTGAAAGCAGTGAAGAGCTTTTATGAGGATAGTGAGGCTCAGGTTAGAGTGTGTAGGAGAAGGGAGATTATTTCCCCGTAAAAGTAGACCTTAGACAAGGATGTGTGATGTCACCGTGGTTGTTCAATATATTTATAGATAGGGTTGTAAGAGAAGTGAATGCGAGGGTCTTGGCAAGAGGTGTGGGGTTTAAAGATAAAGAATCAAATACAAAGTGGGAGTTGTCACAGTTGCTTTTTGCTGATGACACTGTGATTTTGGGAGATTCTGAAGAGAAGTTGCAGAGGTTGGTGGATGAATTTGGTAGGGTATGTAAAAGAAGAAAATTGAAAGTGAATATAGGAAACAGTAAGGTGATGAGGATAACAAAAAAATTAGGTGACGAAAGATTGGATAACAGATTGGAAGGAGAGAGCATGGAGGAGGTGAATGTATTCAGATATTTGGGAGTGGATATGTCAGCAGATGGGTCTATGAAGGATGAGGTGAATCATAGAATTGATGAGGGGAAAAGAGTGAGTGGTGCACTGCGGAGTCTGTGGAGACAAAGAACTTTGTCCATGGAAGTAAAGAGGGGAATGTATGAGAGTATAGTTATACCAACACTCTTATATGGGTGAGAATTATGGGTGATGAATGTTGCAACGAGGAGAAGGCTGGAGGCAGTGGAGATGTCATGTCTGAGGTCAATGTGTGGTGTGAATATAATGCAGAGAATTCGAAGTTTGGAAATTAGGAGGAGGTGTGGGATTACCAAAACTAATATCCAGAGAGCTGAGGAGGGGTTGTTGAGGTGGTTCGGACAAGTAGAGAGAATGGAACGATACAGAATGACTTCGAGAGTGTATAAATCTGTAGTGGAGGGAAGGCGGGGTAGGGGTCGGCCTAGGAAAGTTTGGAGGGAGGGGGTAAAAGAGGTTTTGTGTGCGAGGGGCGTGGATTTCTAGCAAGCATGCGTGAGCGTATTTGATAGGAGTGAATGGAGACAAATGGTTTTTAATACTTGACGTGCTGTTGGAGTGTGAGCAAAGTAACATTTATGGAGGGATTCAGAGAAACCGGCAGGCCGGACTTGAGTCCTGGAGATGGGAAGTACAGTGTCTGCACTCTGAAGGAGGGGTGTTAATGTTGCAGTTTGGTAACTGTGATGCAACGCACCACTCTGGCAAGACAGTGATGGAGTGAATGATGATGAAAGTTTTTATTTTTCGGGACACCCTGCCTTGGTGGGAATCGGCCGATGTGTTAATAAAAATATAGTTCTACAGTTTTGTAGTTATATCCTTGAATTTGTATTAATAAAGACACTGGAGGGAGAAATGTCTACAATAAAGATACTCTGATGTTGCAAATGTGTCTAATTCTTCATCACTGGAAACATGAAATTTAGATGTAAAATGGACAATATAAGCATCTCACACTTAAATTTCTCTCTCTACTGTCATCGAATTACGAGACAACTTTTTTAACAATTGATTGTAGGTCGAAGGTTGTGAAGGTTATCAGTCTTTCCAGGAAGCTGGGAATAGATTAACAACTTTGGTCATAAGACAAGATTGTTTTTCTTTCCCTCAGGACACTGCACCAGTGTTGAAAATTTGAAGTCGATTGAATGATCCATTCTCGAGTTATGAGCGAAGTAAATATGAAAAGAAGGAAGAAAAATAATTATGGAAATCAATTAAAGGTTTCTCTTTTATGGATATATATCATAATAATAATAATAATAATAATAACAATAAGAATAAGAATAACAATAAGAATAAGAATAACAATAAGAATAAGAATAACAATAAGAATAAGAATAACAATAAGAATAAGAATAACAATAAGAATAAGAATAACAATAAGAATAAGAATAACAATAAGAATAAGAATAACAATAAGAATAAGAATAACAATAAGAATAAGAATAACAATAAGAATAAGAATAACAATAAGAATAAGAATAACAATAAGAATAACAATAACAATAATAATAACAATAATAATAAGAATAACAATAATAATAAGAATAACAATAATAATAAGAATAACAATAATAATAAGAATAAGAATAAAAGGAAGAATAAGAATAAAAGGAAGAATAAGAATAAAAGGAAGAATAAGAATAAAAGGAAGAATAAGAATAAAAGGAAGAATAAGAATAAAAGGAAGAATACGAATAAAAGGAAGAATACGAATAAAAGGAAGAATACGAATAAAAGGAAGAATACGAATAAAAGGAAGAATACGAATAAAAGGAAGAATACGAAGAATACGAAGAATACGAAGAATACGAAGAATACGAATAAAAGGAAGAATACGAATAAAAGGAAGAATACGAATAAAAGGAAGAATACGAATAAAAGGAAGAATACGAATAAAAGGAAGAATACGAATAAAAGGAAGAATACGAATAAAAGGAAGAATACGAATAAAAGGAAGAATACGAATAAAAGGAAGAATACGAATAAAAGGAAGAATACGAATAAAAGGAAGAATACGAATAAAAGGAAGAATACGAATAAAAGGAAGAATACGAATAAAAGGAAGAATACGAATAAAAGGAAGAATACGAATAAAAGGAAGAATACGAATAAAAGGAAGAATACGAATAAGAGGAAGAATACGAATAAGAGGAAGAATACGAATAAGAGGAAGAATACGAATAAGAGGAAGAATACGAATAAGAAGAAGAAGAAGAAGAAGAAGAAGAAGAAGAAGAAGAAGAAGAAGAAGAAGAAGAAGAAGAAGAAGAAGAAGAAGAAGAAGAAGAAGAAGAAGAAGAAGAAGAAGAAAGAAGAAGAAGAAGAAGAAGAAGAAGAAGAAGAAGAAGAAGAAGAAGAAGAAGAAGAAGAAGAAGAAGAAGAAGAAGAAGAAGAAGAAGAAGAAGAAGAAGAAGAAGAAGAAGAAGAAGAAGAAGAAGAAGAAAGAAGAAGAAGAAGAAGAAGAAGAAGAAGAAGAAGAAGAAGAAGAAGAAGAAGAAGAAGAAGAAGAAGAAGAAGAAGAAGAAGAAGAAGAAGAAGAAGAAGAAGAAGAAGAAGAAGAAGAAGAAGAAGAAGAAGAAGAAGAAGAAGAAGAAGAAGAAGAAGAAGAAGAAGAAGAAGAAGAAGAAGAAGAAGAAGAAGAAGAAGAAGAAGAAGAAGAAGAAGAAGAAGAAGAAGAAGAAGAAGAAGAAGAAGAAGAAGAAGAAGAAGAAGAAGAAGAAGAAGAAGAAGAAGAAGAAGAAGAAGAAGAAGAAGAAGAAGAAGAAGAAGAAGAAGAAGAAGAAGAAGAAGAAGAAGAAGAAGAAGAAGAAGAAGAAGAAGAAGAAGAAGAAGAAGAAGAAGAAGAAGAAGAAGAAGAAGAAGAAGAAGAAGAAGAAGAAGAAGAAGAAGAAGAAGAAGAAGAAGAAGAAGAAGAAGAAGAAGAAGAAGAAGAAGAAGAAGAAGAAGAAGAAGAAGAAGAAGAAGAAGAAGAATGAGAATAAGAAGAAGAATAAAATAAATAATAATAATAATAATAATAATAATAATAATAATAATAATAATAATAATAATAATAATAATAATAATAATAATAATAAGAATAAGAATAGAATAAGAATAAAAGAAATGATAATAATAATAATAATAATAATAATAATAATAATAATAACCTTAAATATTTCGAAGTAATGACACAAGACAACCTTCCAGTGAATGGTTTGAAGCTAAATAATCATAAATATTAATAGCGGCAAGCAAGGCAATAGCTACTAAACCAGTCAACAAAAACAGTCTCTCCCGCGCTAAAGAAATTCAGGAATATTTAGTTTTTTTCACAAGTTTTTTTTTTCAGTCTTTTATTTAAAGCAATTTGATGACTGCTAATTCTGACATATCTCCGCTCTACCAGCATCCCTCATTGTGATCCAAATAGCCACCCCACAAAAGCAGTCTTTATTCCCCTCTCAAATGCTAACTTTGACCAAATATTGCCGAATTTTGTCCTCAAATAGACACTCTTCCTGAAATCTCTTCGCTCAAATTTTGTCATTTTTGGACCAAAAATAGCCTTTTTACACTTTAAACATCAAACATTTAACTAAACTCTAAAAATTCAACTAAATCCAAGTTTTTTTTAGATACTTTCCAAAACCTAAATTTTTACTCAATATCTATTCAGATCTCACCAACAATTGGCCTATTTATTAAAACAAGGAAGCATAAATTGGTCGTATCTTTGGTAAAACTTATGAGGAAATAGTTTTTATTTTTGCTAGAGTAACTTAGCAAAACCTAAAAATATCGCCTAAATTCCAATTAATATTGGTGTAAAAAAATGATACAATAATTTTTTACCATTATTCTTTCTCTCTCTCTCTCTGAATGATATTATTACTAGTACTATTACTACAACTATTACTACTACTACTACTACTACTACTACTACTGCTAATAATAATAATAGCAAATATAATAATAGTAATTACTGGAAGTATTTGGTCAATGTGTGATTGGTGAATGTATAACTCCAGGCAGGAAAGGCGCTCCATGTGATCCGCTTCTCTGCAACACTGCAAGCTCATGATGTGTTGGTTGCAATACGAAAAAGGTTTACACCTATCATTCAACTCCCCGTGGTTGTTTTGCATCTTGTATTGCTTGCGATTTTGGCTTAAATAGCAACGCTCTTCTTGCCGAATAAGGCAAGCGAAAATTTGTGTATGCAATAATTTTGCAAAAATCATTCTGAACCTATCGAAAAATATATATTTAATTGTAAAACTCTGTAAAACGTCGAAATGTGCAATAAAATATAATTTTTGCAGATTTTTATTTATTTTTAACGTTTCACGTATTTATAAAAAAAAATACGAAATATTCATATTTTAATCATATTTCATGGATTCTTCCCGTGATTTTTTAAAAAATACAAAATTGATTTTTAAATTTTAAAAAAAATTATATAAAACGGTATTTATTGCATATTTCGACAATACAAGGCTTTCTCAAGTATTTTTTTTTTATTATTTTTTTAGATAAAATATACCTATAACTAAGCTACTTCAATTTTTTTTTAAAATCTGGCTTAATTTTCCGGTAAATTTCAATTGCAGCATATTTTTTTAAAAAATATGTAAATTATTTATAAATATTTTATATTATTTATAAATATTTTATTTCGAAGATTCAAGACTTTCTCAAGCATTTTCTAAAAAAAAAAAATTTCTTGACAAAATATCCCTATGAGTAAGATTCCTCAAAAAAATAAAATTTGGCTAAAATGAGTTTTGTTAGAAAATCCCTCAAACCGTTTTAAAACGTCGAAATATGCAATAAAATACCATTTTAGCATATTTTTTCTGAGTTTTTTAATGTTTCACGTATTTTTTGAAAACAATATGAAAAAATTAATAATAATATTAATTTTTATGGATTTCTAATGGGATTTTTTTAGGAATATTTAAATTATTTGTAAATATTTAAAAATGTTACAAATCCTTATTACATTGCATATTTCGACGATTCAAGGGGTCGTCCCGCAGTTACTAAAAACAACAGAAATAGCCCCACTCCACAAAGGCGCCAGTAAAGCAATAAATAGCAAAGAATTACAGACCAATAGCGCTAACGTCCCATATCATAAAAATCTTTGTAAGGGTTCTAAGAAGCAAGATCGCCACTCATCTAGACAACCATCAATTACACAACCCAGGGCAGCATGGGTTTAGAGCAGGTCGCTCCTGTCTGTCCCAACTACTGGACCACTACGACAAGGTTCTGGATGCTCTAGAAGACAAACAGAATGCAGATGTTATATACACAGACTTTGTAATAGCATACAAAATGCGTGATAAAGGAATAACAGGAAAAGTGGGTAGATGGATCTATAATTTCCTAACAAGTAGAACACAAAAAGTAGTAGTCAACAGAGTAAAGTCTGAGGCGGCTACAGTGAAAAGCTCTGTTTCACAAGGCACAGTACTCGCTCCCATTCTGTTAGTCATCCTCATATCGGACATAGACAGGGATATAAGCCACAGTGCCGTGTCTTTCTTTGCAGATGACACCCGAATCTGCATGACAGTTTCCACCGTTGAAGACACTGCAAGACTCCAAGCAGACATAAACCAAATCTTTAAATGGGCTGCAGAAAACAGTATGAAGTTCAATGATGAGAAATTTCAGTTACTCAGATATGGAAAACGTGAGGAAATTAAAATCTCATCGGAGTACAAAACCAATTCCAACCACACAATAGAGCGAAAAACTAATGTCAAAGACCTGGGAGTGATCATCTCAGAGGATCTCACCTTCAAGGACCATAACACCGTAGCAATCGCATCTGCTAGAAAAATGACAGGATGGATAATGAGAACCTTCAAAACCAGGGATACCAAGCCCATGTTGACACTTTTCAGGTGGCTTGTTATATCTAGGCTGGAATATTGCTGCACACTAACTGCACCTTTCAAGGCAGGTGAAATTGCTGACCTAGAAAATGTGCAGAGAACCTTCACGGCACGCTTAACTGCGATAAACCACCTCAATTACTGGGAACGCTTGAAGTTCCTAAACCTGTACTCCCTAGAACGCAGGCGGGAGAGATATATTATATACACGTAGAAAATTCTCGAGGGATTAGTACCAAACTTGCACACGAGAGTCACTCCCTACGAAAGCAAAAGACTCGGCAGGCGATGTAACATCCCCCCAATGAAAAGCAGGGTTGCCACTAGCACGTTGAGAGACAACACAATAAGTGTCAGGGGCCCAAGACTGTTCAACTGCCTCCAAGCATACATCAGGGGGATTACCAACAAACCCATGGCTGTCTTCAAGCAGGCACTGGACAGGCACCTAAAGTCGGTACCTGACCAGCCAGGCTGTGGTTCGTATGCTGGACTGCGTGTGGCCACCAGTAACAGCCTGGTTGATCAGGCTTTGATCCAACATGAGGCCTGGTCACAGACCGGACCGCGGGGGCGTTGACCCCTGGAACTCTCTCCAAATATACTCTAGGTATAACTGCTATAAAACGTCGATATATGCAATAAGATACCATTTTCGCATTTTTTTTTCCAGTTTTTTGATGTTTCACGTACTTTTAAAAAATATATAAATTATTCATATTTTATTCATATTTCATGGATTTTTCCTGTAATTTTTTAAAAATATAAAAATTTTAAATTGTGGAAAATGATATAAAACGGTATTTTATTGCATGTTTCAACAATACAAGGCTTTCTCAAGTATTTTTTGAAAAAATAAATATTTAGATAAAATATACCTATAACTAAGCTACTTAAAAATATATAAAATATGGCTTAATTTTCCCGTAAATTTCAATTGCAGCAGAAATTCTATTTAAAAGTGTGATAATCTATGTATTTTAGCTAAAAAATGAGTTTTGTCAGAAAATAACTCAAACCGTTTTAAAACGTTATTTTATTGCATATTTTGACGATTCAAGGCTTTCTCAATCATTTTCTGAAAAAAATTAATTTCTGGACAAAATATCCCTATGAGTAAGTGTCAGGGGAACGCCTTCCACCTGAACAAAATATAATGGAAAAAATAATAAAAACAAATAAATGACTCTTGGGTAGGAAATAAACTAAGAATTTTAAGATTTTAATAAAATATTTAAAAAAAATAGGCCGTTGTGGTTCTGGCAGGAAGGAGAGTAGGTGAATATAAGGCCCAGGTTGAGTCTCTGGTGTAGACGAGATGTTGGATGGTTATCCTGGGTAGTTAAGAATTCTCGTATGCCACTTGGTCGAGGTACGTAAGATTTAGAAGCGGAAGAGTAGACAAAAACCAAGTCAGAGAGACGTACATCTAGCTCCTTCAAAACTGGCGCCTGTACCAGCTGACCAGGCCAGCAGCAGAGCTGATAAAGAGAAAATAAAGAATAGTTACCACAAGTAAATAAACATAACACGTAAGAAAGAAAAAGGATAACATGTTTACTTTAAGATGGAAGAAATTACTGGTAACTTTAAATCAACCACAAACAAAAAAAATACCCCTGGTAGAGCACCTTACCTGTTTAGGAGAAGTGTGGAGGTGTAGTGACTCTCCACAGTCTTGCTGTTCACCAGGTAAGGTAACTACCACCAAAAAAAGGGGGGGGTTCTGTTTCTGCCCGCAAGAGGGAAGCACCGGCTGAACCCGTGAATGACCGCCGGCAGACTAACAACCTTAACCCATAATTAGACAACTTTTCCCTCACAGTAAGCATCCTCAAAAAACTAATAAAATTTTGCTTACTTTTCTCGTAAATTTCTATTCCAGTAGAAATTCTTTTTAAAAGTATGATAATCTATGTATTTTAGTTAAAAAATGAGTTTTGTCAGAAAAGCCCTCAAAGCGCTCTAAAAAGTTGAAATATGCAATAAAATACCATTTTAGCATATTTTTCTGAGTTTTTTAATGTTTCACGTATCTTTTGAAAAAAAATATGAAAAATTCAATAATAATATTTATTTTTATGGGTTTCCAATGGGATTTTTTAAGAATATTTAAATGATTTATAAATATTTAAAAATGTTACAAATCCTTATTACATTGCATATTTCGACGATTCAAGGCTTTCTCAAGCATTTTCCTAATAATTCAATATTTTAGATGAAATTCGATTGTCAGTAAGCTACTTCAAAAAAATCATAATATTCGGCATACTTTTCCCGTAAAATTCAATTACACAAGTAATTCTGATTAAAATTGTAATAATCAATGAATTTTAGCTAAAAAAATGAGGTTTGTCAGAAAAGCCCTCAAACCACCATAAAACGTCGAAAAATGCAATAATATTAGATTTTTGGAGATTTTTCTCATTTTTTTAAAGTTTCACTTACTTTTAAAAAAGTACGAGATATTCATATTTTATTCATATTTCATGTATTTTTTCTGTGATTTTTTAAAAATAGTAGTAGTAGTAGTAGTAGAAGCAGTAGTAGTAGTAATAGTAGTAGAAGCAGTAGTAGTAGTAGTAGTAGTACAAGCAGTAGA
>WNWK01035048.1:0-20049 GCA_009830355.1 Cherax destructor | reverse complement strand
AGAATAAAAAAAGACAGTAAGATCACAAAAACCCAAAAATACAGTAACACACAAGACCAGTACAGTATCACACAAGACCAGTACAGTATCACACAAGACCAGTACAGTATCACACAAGACCAGTACAGTAACACACAAGACCAGTACAGTATCACACAAGACCAGTACAGTATCACACAAGACCAGTACAGTACACACAAGACCAGTACAGTATCACACAAGACCAGTACAGTAACACACAAGACCAGTACAGTATCACACAAGACCAGTACAGTATCACACAAGACCAGTACAGTAACACACAAGACCAGTACAGTATCACACAAGACCAGTACAGTATCACACAAGACCAGTACAGTATCACACAAGACCAGTACAGTAACACACAAGACCAGTACAGTATCACACAAGACCAGTACAGTATCACACAAGACCAGTACAGTATCACACAAGACCAGTACAGTAACACACAAGACCAGTACAGTATCACACAAGACCAGTACAGTACGTCTAACTTTCACAGTCGCCGTCTGGTTGAATCCTCCCTTATACACAACTTTCCTTGTATGAATCTTAGTCGTGGCTTTGTCTCTGTAGATGCCTTCCTTTCCCATTACATTGTTAAATGCTCCAAACTTCAGAACACTCGTGACTTAACCTGATTGTTTTTCCCTTCTCCCTTTTCCCCTTTCCTCTTTCTCCTTTGGGTTTAGTTTCTTCTGTCTTGGGTAGTTGTCCTTTATTATTTCCCCCCCCCGCTTCTGTGTCCTTGCTCTTACCCTCTGGGAGCCCCTAGCTCTCTTGTGGGCCCTTAGCTCCCTTGTGGGCCCCTAGCTCCCTTGTGGGCCCCTAGCTCCCCTTGTGGGCTCCTAGCTCCCTTGTGGGCCCCTAGCTCCCTTGCAGTGCTCCTCTTTCTTAGTATATGACTGACTCCACTACTACTACTTCCACCACTTCCTCTCTTCTTCCCATTCCTGTCTGCTGGCATATATATACTGCCTCCTTCTCTCCTTTTTGTTAGTATGACTTTGTAAATGGTCCAAGTGGGACCGAAACGTCGTGGTAAGCTCCTCTCTTCTATGTGCGGGTTATTTGTGTATTGTTTCAGTCACGATATTGTGACTTTTTTGTTAACTAGTGCAAGCTTGTTAAAAATGTTAGACAAGCGTCATTGTTTCAGAATAATCCTTTGTGCCAATAATAATAATAATTATAGCAATAATAACACTAATAATTGTATTTAATTTTTTCCAGTTTCTTCCTCACAACAAATTGGGAGCTAAACAGACCAGAAATAATTTAAACTTTTTTAAGAGTGAGGAGCTTTCAAGAAAGTAAGTACAGTAAGCTAGTAAGAAAGTAAATAATATATGTATGTTCATGACAATGAATTTAAAAATATGTGAATATGCAAATACAAAGTGGGAGTTGTCACAGTTGCTTTTTGCTGATGACACTGTGCTTTTGGGAGATTCTGAAGAGAAGCTGCAGAGGTTGGTGGATGAATTTGGTAGGGTGTGTAAAAGAAGAAAATTGAAAGTGAATATAGGAAAGAGTAAGGTGATGAGGATAACAAAAAGAATAGGTGACGAAAGATTGGATATCAGATTGGAGGGAGAGAGTATGGAGGAGGTGAATGTATTCAGATATTTGGGAGTGGACATGTCGGCGGATGGGTCTATGAAGGATGAGGTGAATCATAGGTTGGGTGGGGGAAAAGGGTGAGTGGAGCACTTCGGAGTCTGTGGAGACAAAGAACCTTGTCCATGGAAGTAAAGAGGGGAATGTATGAGAGTATAGTTATACCAACGCTCTTATATGGGTGTGAAGCATGGGTGATGAATGTTGCAACGAGGAGAAGGCTTGAGGCAGTGGAGATGTCATGTCTGAGGTCAATGTGTGGTGTGAATATAATGCAGAGAATTCGGAGTTTGGAAATTAGGAGGAGGTGGGATTACCAAAACGATTGTCCAGAGAGCTGAGGAGGGGTTGTTGAGGTGGTTTGGACATGTAGAGAAATGGAACGAGACAGAGTGACTTCGAGAGTGTATAAATCTGTAGTGGAGGGAAGGCGGGGTAGGGGTCGGCCTAGGAAAGGTTGGAGGGAGGGGGTAAAGGAAGTTTTGTGTGCGAGGGCTTGGACTTCCCGCAAGCATGTGTGAGCGTATTTGATAGGAGTGAATGGAGGCATATGGTTTTAATACTTGACGTGCTGTTGGAGTGTGAGCAAAGTAACATTTGTGAAGGGATTCAGGAAACCGGCAGGCCGGACTTGAGTTCTGGAGATGGGAAGTACAGTGCCGGCACTCTGAAGGAGGGGTGTTAATGTTGCAGTTTTATAACTGTAGTGTAAAGCACCCTTCTGGCAAGACAGTGATGGAGTGAATGATGATGAAAGTTTTTATTTTTCAAGCCACCTGCCTTGGTGGGAATCGGCATGTGTTAATAAAAAAATAAATAATGCGTATTTATAGGTATTTAAATACATCTTAGAGTGAGAAGAGAGCGTGGTGTGTATTATGGAGTGTATGAGTGAGTGTGTAACATTATTGTGTATGTCACACGCACACACACACACACACACACACACACACACACACACACACACACACGCACACACACACACACACACCTGTTACGATCATGGCCTGTAGACCACTTTGTGCTTCTCGTAACAAACGTGTAGTAAGATCAAGGATATCACAAGTTTTCTTTCTACTTTCAGTTATACATAAGGCGAATAAGTTCTATAATGCTTTATCAGGATTTTATTCAGTACATACTAAGCTTCTAGGAGTACTTAGTATATTAATTAGTTAAATAAAAGCACCTTACACTTAGGTGAGACATGAATAATTCAGATATGCCTATCCTACAACACTTTATATATATATATATATATATATATATATATATATATATATATATATATATATATATATATATATATATATATATATATATATATATATATATATATATATATATATATATATAAAGTATCTATAATTTCAAAATCCACAAACAATATATCACTGAGATCTCTTAACATAGTGTATTAAGTACAGCAAGAGGTTTCTTTATTTCCTCAGTAATTAAATATATCACTTCACTACAGCAGAAACTGGTAAGAGACTCTTTATTGCGAGACCTCAGAGGGTATACAAGGTCAACTTAGTCTCTTTGCCCAATTGCTTCACTGAGGGGATAACTATACAGGCGTAATCCACAAAGTATTTCCAACATGGAAGTAATCCAACAACCTCTCGCTTCCAGTCGAGAGATCCAGGTCCAAATGTTCTCCTGGAGTTCGTACAGAGAGATTAAGAGAGCCCCTTAGCTGGTGCATCCTCTACCAGAGGTGAGAATGAACTGCCATTAGTAAAACTCCCTGGCTCGACGTCACCTCGGAATAAGCGAGAGTTTGTGAGGTACAAACGACCACTAGGTAATTCAATATAAGAATACTAAACACTGCAGGTTTATAAAACATCCTACCTAACAACATAAAAAAATAATTCATGGCCAGATAATATTATAAAGTAAGGATCTTTATTTTAGCTATTAATAAAGAAACCAATAATTAAATGACCCTTCTTAAATTATGACCAAAGAGTGTAACACACACACACACACACACAACACACACACACACACAACACACACACACACACAACACACACACATACACACACACACGCACACACACACACACACGACATGTGCCTAGGACAAAATGGTAACTAACACACACATACACACACAAACACACACACATAAACACACACGCACATAAACACACACACACACACACATAAACGCACGCATATGCAACAGGCCTAGTGTCTAATCGACATGTGCCTAGGAAAAAATGGTAACTAACACACACACACACTCACACACACACACACACACACACACACACACACACGCACACACATGCACACACACACACGCACACACAATTAGGTGAGTACACACACACACGCACACAGCATATGGGCGACTGGCAAACCTAAGATTAGCGTTCCGTTACCTTAACAAGGAATCGTTCAAGACACTGTATACCGTGTACGTCAGGCCCATACTAGAATATGCAGCACCAGTCTGGAACCCACAGCTGGTCAAGCACGTAAAGAAACTAGAGAAAGTGCAAAGGTTTGCGACAAGGTTAGTTCCACAACTCAGGGGTCTGGTCTTATGAAGAAAGATTGAGGGAAATAGGACAAACAACACTGGAGGAAAGAAGGGTCAGAGGAGACATGATAACGACATACAAAATACTGCGGGGAATCGACAAGGTAGATAGTGACAGGATATTTCAGAGAGGGAACACAGAAACAAGGGGACACAACTGGAAGCTGAAGACTCAGATGAGTCAAAGGGATGTCAGGAAGCATTTCTTCAGCCACAGAGTAGTCAGGAAGTGGAATAGTCTAGAGAAAGATATAGTAGAGGCAGGAACCATACATAGTTTTAAGACAAGGTATGATAAAGCTCATTGAGCAGGGAGAGCAGAGACCCAGTAGCAGACAGCGAAGAGGCGGGGCCAGGAGCTGAGTCTCGACCCCTGCAACCACAATTAGGTGAGTACAATTAGGTGAGTACACATACACTTGGATTAGGCTCAAGGATAGGAGTAGTATAACCTGCAGTTATTCTTGTACTAGCACAAATAATACATAGATAGGAAGCTAAATTAGAGTCGGGTGGTAAGAGAGGGCATGCACGGTCAGCCAACTGTTCACAAGTACACACATGCACATACCCTTGGGTCAATCTTAGGATAGGAGTAGTACACCCTGTAGTTATTCTAGTATTAGTAATAGTACTATTATCAGTAATAGTATTATTATTAGCCCAAGAAGTAGTATTAGTATAATTCTAACCTAGTATTAGTACAGTATTCTAGCATAGTAGCCAGGCATAGGAACACGAGGATACAAACGCATGCACATACATAAGGCAAGGGGGCAACCCTCAGAAACCTGATCCGGTCAGTCCCCCTCCCCACATCCCCTCAGCACTCACCCGTTTACCCCTCTTTCCCCTCTACCACCCTCACCCCCCACGACACTCTATCGCTCCCTTCGCCGACCCTCCTGTACTTCTCTTCTCTGCCCCTTCCCTACCTCCCTACCCCTCTTTCCTGGCTCACTCCCTCTGTCACTATCTCTCCACACTTGACTCACCCCTTCCCTCCTATCTCTCTCCATTTTCCCTTCTTTCTGCCACTCTCACTCCACACAGAAGAGCACACTGTGAGAATATGGGTGCCACAGGGAGAAGGATGTCAACAAGGGGCACGATGGATGATCCTGGGAGGTCACCGTGGGAGGAGGAACTCAATAAAAGGGAGAAGGAGTGGGATAGGAAGCTATTGGAGATCAGCAAGAGAATGGAGGATAAGGTAGCTGCAGAAAGTATAAAATGGGAAATACAAGCCAAAAAAGCAGAAGCTAAGATCCAGATCTTAGAAGAGAAGCTGCAGAGCTTGACACAGCCTAGAGAAAAAAATAACTGTTCAGATATGTCACCAGGAAATTGTGCATCAGGCAAAGATAAAGGGAATGAGGAGAAAAAAGAAGACATATTGTATGCAAAGGTAGTATCAGACCCACATGGGGCCCGAAACAAGATGAGTAGCACATTAACAACACATGAGAGGGATGTAGACAAAGCAGCAGATAAGCTAAACGCAGTGACTCCAACATTATACTGCAGTGGACAGGGCCAATTGAGCAGGATGGACACACAGAGGAGCATAGGGGCTACAGCCATGATAGCACCGGAAGGAAAGCACAACATAATGGAGGATGCTAATGCATCTCTGATGAGGCAAAGAGAGACACAGTGGGATGAAGAAAGGGATAGGTCGATGTTTGTCTATGGCCTCCAGGAAGTCGAAGGGGACACCCACAATAGAAGAAAACAGGAGGAGAAAGAAAGGATTGGAGGTATGTTAGCAATAGGGGGAGACACATCCCAGGTGACAAATTTTCGGAGAATTGGGTGGTATACAAGGGGAAGAAATCGGCCTCTCAAAGTAATTTTCAAGGCAGAATCAGCCCGAACCATGATCCTGCAGGAGAAAGCACGGCTGAGGGCGACTCGGGACAGAACGTATGAAGAAAGGAAGGTCCTGAAGGAGAGGATAAGAAGGCGAAGAGAGGAGCGAGAGGAGGAGATGGGGAGGAAAGGAGGAAACCAGTCCCAAGTAGAAGGACAAACACACCTCCTGGAAGCAACCACGGAGGGACTCCAAACAAAACAACCCCAAGGCAAGCATACAATTTAACCCCCACACACATCACTCTCCCTGTCCCCACCCCATCAACCCACAACCCACCCCCACAACTACCCCCCATCACAAACCCCACCCCACCAACCCATACCCTACCCATACAAATCCCCCCCCCATGCAGCAACCCCCTATGGGCACTCTGCCCACACACCCCACAAAGCTCCTGGAGAGCGAAACGTTGCCACAATAAAATGTCACATTAGTTGCATTTGTGTCCTTTTACTTAACATAAGAACATATACATACATAAGAACAGATACATACATAAGAGAAGATACATACATAAGAACAGATACGTACATCGGAGAAGATACATACATAACATCAGATACATACATAAGAGAAGATACCTACTAGGATTTATTTCAAGAAGTATAAGCAACAGAAGTCCAAAAGTTATTTTACAGCTCTATACATCACTAGTGAGACCTCATTTGGATTATGCAGCTCAGGTTTTGTCTCCTTACTACAGGATGGATATAGATTCGTTGGAGAACATACAGAGAAGAATGACTAAAATGATTTACAGTATAAGAAATCTCCCGTATGAAGATAGACTTAGAGCGTTGAATCTCCACTCTCTGGAGAGACGTAGAATGAGGGGAGATATCATCAAGGTGTACAAGTGGATGATGGGCATAAACAAAGGAAATATTAATAAAATACTGAGGATATCGAACCAAGTAAGAACCAGAAATAACGGATTTAAATTGGATAAATTTAGATTTAGAAAGGACATAGGCAAGTACTGGTTTTCGAACAGAGTTGTAGATGCGTGGAACAATCTTCCGAGTAGGGTGATAGAGGCTAGGACCTTGGGTGGCTTTAAAAAGAGATTGGACAAATATATGAGTGGGAGGGGCTGGGTTTGATTAAGTGTCGTGAGTACGGGAGTAAATTCTTAGGTAGTGGTGGTTTTGATAAGGACCTGCCTTGTATGGGCCAGTAGGCCTTCTGCAGTGTTCCTCCATTCTTATGTTCTTATGTTCTTAAGAGAAGATACATACATAAGAACAGATACATACATAAGAGAAGATACATACATAAGAACAGATACATACATAAGAGCAGATAATAAACATAAATAAAAAATGTTAGTCATGAATAGATAACAAAACATAAAACAAACTGTTTTTGCTTATCCCGTGAAAAAATTTCGCCTCTGGTAGATATGAAAACTTAAGTATACAAAAGCAAATAATCATAGTAATAATAATATAAGTACACATAATTAGTTGTATATATTAAAAAGTGAAGTGTACCCCATGTCCATTAATTAAACTGTCTTAAGTGATTTTTACTAGACAGCGGCAACACAATTTCACATTCTTGAATTATACGTCATCTGAAATATTTTATTCGCTATTTTTAGAGTAATACAAGTCATGATATTTGCTGACACCAATGCCATAGTAATGTATGTATAGAAGTCTTGTACTTTAAACGTTGTATTTTATAAAGTTCAATAACAGCTTGTTACTAACACATTCTCCACTTAATGAAAGTTCAGGTAAAATATTAATTCAAGAAATGAATCCAGAAATAAATTGAATTTTTAGGAAAATGTCCGGAACATGTCTGGAACATGTCTAGGAATATGCCATGTATAGGAGGTGTATTATTAACTAAACTTACTGATTGAAACACAAAGATAGAAGATATGAAGACTGAATCTGAAGAGACGCCATCAATGTGCTGCGCTGTGAACACAAACTTTGTAAGTAACTAACTGAAACTTCCTGACAAAAATGTAATCACAGCGAGTGATTTAAATTTCACTTAAATTGTCTGAAATGTTTCACTTGAAATCTTGAGTCTTGTGACTTACTGGGTTAAGTCTAGACTGTTTTAACACAGTTTGTGAGTGACTTATCTGGTGTTGACTGGTGTAACTTAAACTTTCTCTGCATCAACACCTGTCAGATAATAATAAAGAAGATTTAGTGTTGTACAAAGTGTGTAAACAACATATATTCTTCAGGGTAATAATGTCACATACAAACTAAGTGAATATATCAAAGACTGAACAACACTTGCCACAAAAGATCCCACATTTAAATGATAATAAAAAATGGAAATCTAATCCTATAAACCATAATATTTAGAGTAATAGAACAGGAAATATAATAAACATAAATATGGTTATTGTTTTAAATATCTGTTTATTAATTTACTTTCATTCATCATACTGTCCCAAAAAAAGATATCAAATAAAGGTGTAATAAAATTAACTCACATAAGTAACAGGAAAAAACAATAAAATGGAAAGAAAGATAATGTTTGACCTGGTGACCATCAGGGTCCCAGTGCTGTATCTCAGTGTTTGACCTGGTGACCATCAGGGTCCCAGTGCTGTATCTCAGTGTTTGACCTGGTGACCATCAGGGTCCCAGTGCTGTATCTCAGTGTTTGACCTGGTGACCATCAGGGTCCCAGTGCTGTATCTCAGTGTTTGACCTGGTGACCATCAGGGTCCCAGTGCTGGATCTCAGTGTTTGACCTGGTGCCATCAGGTCCCAGTGCTGTATCTCAGTGTTTGACCTGGTGACCATCAGGTCCCAGTGCTGGATCTCAGTGTTTGACCTGGTGACCATCAGGGTCCCAGTGCTGGATCTCAGTGTTTGACCTGGTGACCATCAGGGTCCCAGTGCTGGATCTCAGTGTTTGACCTGGTGACCATCAGGGTCCCAGTGCTGGATCTCAGTGTTTGACCTGGTGACCATCAGGGTCCCAGTGCTGTATCTCAGTGTTTGACCTGGTGACCATCAGGGTCCCAGTGCTGTATCTCAGTGTTTGACCTGGTGACCATCAGGGTCCCAGTGCTGTATCTCAGTGTTTGACCTGGTGACCATCAGGGTCCCAGTGCTGTATCTCAGTGTTTGACCTGGTGACCATCAGGTCCCAGTGCTGTATCTCAGTGTTTGACCTGGTGACCATCAGGGTCCCAGTGCTGTATCTCAGTGTTTGACCTGGTGACCATCAGGGTCCCAGTGCTGGATCTCAGTGTTTGACCTGGTGACCATCAGGGTCCCAGTGCTGGATCTCAGTGTTTGACCTGGTGACCATCAGGGTCCCAGTGCTGGATCTCAGTGTTTGACCTGGTGACCATCAGGGTCCCAGTGCTGATCTCAGTGTTTGACCTGGTGACCATCAGGTCCCAGTGCTGGATCTCAGTGTTTGACCTGGTGACCATCAGGGTCCCAGTGCTGTATCTCAGTGTTTGAACTGGTGACCATCAGGGTCCCAGTGCTGTATCTCAGTGTTTGACCTGGTGACCATCAGGTCCCAGTGCTGTATCTCAGTGTTTGACCTGGTGACCATCAGGGTCCCAGTGCTGTATCTCAGTGTTTGACCTGGTGACCATCAGGGTCCCAGTGCTGTATCTCAGTGTTTGACCTGGTGACCATCAGGGTCCCAGTGCTGTATCTCAGTGTTTGACCTGGTGACCATCAGGGTCCCAGTGCTGTATCTCAGTGTTTGACCTGGTGACCATCAGGGTCCCAGTGCTGTATCTCAGTGTTTGACCTGGTGACCATCAGGGTCCCAGTGCTGTATCTCAGTGTTTGACCTGGTGACCATCAGGTCCCAGTGCTGTATCTCAGTGTTTGACCTGGTGACCATCAGGGTCCCAGTGCTGTATCTCAGTGTTTGACCTGGTGACCATCAGGGTCCCAGTGCTGATCTCAGTGTTTGACCTGGTGACCATCAGGGTCCCAGTGCTGTATCTCAGTGTTTGACCTGGTGACCATCAGGTCCCAGTGCTGTATCTCAGTGTTTGACCTGGTGACCATCAGGGTCCCAGTGCTGTATCTCAGTGTTTGACCTGGTGACCATCAGGTCCCAGTGCTGTATCTCATTGTTTGACCTGGTGACCATCAGGGTCCCAGTGCTGTATCTCAGTGTTTGACCTGGTGACCATCAGGGTCCCAGTGCTGTATCTCAATGTTTGACCTGGTGACCATCAGGGTCCCAGTGCTGTATGTCAATGTTTGACCTGGTGACCATCAGGTCCCAGTGCTGTATCTCAGTGTTTGACCTGGTGACCATCAGGGTCCCAGTGCTGTATCTCAGTGTTTGACCTGGTGACCATCAGGGTCCCAGTGCTGTATCTCAGTGTTTGACCTGGTGACTATCAGGGTCCCAGTGCTGTATCTCAGTGTTTGACCTGGTGACCATCAGGTCCCAGTGCTGTATCTCAGTGTTTGACCTGGAGACCATCAGGGTCCCAGTGCTGTATCTCAGTGTTTGACCTGGTGACCATCAGGGTCCCAGTGCTGTATCTCAGTGTTTGACCTGGGACCATCAGGGTCCCAGTGCTGTATCTCAGTGTTTGACCTGGTGACCATCAGGGTCCCAGTGCTGTATCTCAGTGTTTGACCTGGTGACCATCAGGTCCCAGTGCTGTATCTCAGTGTTTGACCTGGTGACCATCAGGGTCCCAGTGCTGTATCTCAGTGTTTGACCTGGTGACCATCAGGGTCCCAGTGCTGTATCTCAGTGTTTGACCTGGTGACCATCAGGGTCCCAGTGCTGTATCTCAGTGTTTGACCTGGTGACCATCAGGGTCCCAGTGCTGTATCTCAGTGTTTGACCTGGTGACCATCAGGCTCCCAGTGCTGTATCTCAGTGTTTGACCTGGTGACCATCAGGGTCCCAGTGCTGTATCTCAGTGTTTGACCTGGTGACCATCAGGGTCCCAGTGCTGTATATCAGTGTTTGACCTGGTGACCATCAGGGTCCCAGTGCTGTATTTCAGTGTTTGACCTGGTGAGCATCAGGGTCCCAGTGCTGTATCTCAGTGTTTGACCTGGTGACCATCAGGGTCCCAGTGCTGTATCTCAGTGTTTGACCTGGTGACCATCAGGGTCCCAGTGCTGTATCTCAGTGTTTGACCTGGTGACCATCAGGGTCCCAGTGCTGTATATCAGTGTTTGACCTGGTGACCATCAGGGTCCCAGTGCTGTATCTCAGTGTTTGACCTGGTGAGCATCAGGGTCCCAGTGCTGTATCTCAGTGTTTGACCTGGTGGCCATCAGGGTCCCAGTGCTGGATCTCAATGTTTGACCTGGTGACCATCAGGGTCCCAGTGCTGTATCTCAGTATTTGACCTGGTGGAAAAATAAACACATAAGCAGTATACTGTGATCCTTTATTGACAACGTTTCGCCCACGCAGTGGGCTTTATCGAGTCACAGACAGATCTACCTGGAAAAAGAGTAACATGAGTATTTATAAGATTTAGTCAGGTGGAGAATGCTGCATGTGACAGTCTTCAAAGTAGTGTGATAGTTTAAAACCTTGTGTGACTTAAAGGACCTGCAGTGTTCCATTCTTGAGTTCTATGTGGGATAGCGATGAAGAAGTTTCTTGGCAATAGGTTCAGCTATGTTGTAGAAGCCGTTGTTCTGGTTGAAGTTGTTGGATATACAGATAAGTGATGATTCCAGGATTCTTCGGTATTGAGTGTTGTCTTCTCTGGCGATGAGTCTTGCGTTTCTGTAGTTGATTAAATGGTTGTGTAAATTTCGGTGTTGAACACAGGCATTTCTTGAGTCGTCAGATCTGCCTGCGTACTGGTGTTCTGAAATACGTGTTTGGAGGTCTCTGGATGTTTCACCGACGTATAATTTGCTGCAGTCATTACAAGGAATTGTGTCTACCCCTGCAGTGGATTGAAGCTTGTCCTGTCTGTTACTGGTAATGTCCTTGATGGTGGTGGATGAGGAGGTAGGTACTCGGAATGACGTATTGGAAAAAATGTTGGAAACGTGTTTGGCAATGGAGTTGGTGGGGAGGACTATGTATCTTTTCTCGGCAGTGTCTTCTCTGGGTGTGTTGAAGATGTTTAATGCCCGTCGTCTGCAGTCTCTAATGAAGTGACGAGGATAGTGAAGTTTAGAAAAAACTTGCTCAATAAGGGAGCATTCTTCCTCAAGGAACTTACTGCTGCAGATTCTGAGTGCACGCAGGAGAAAGCCTATAATTACACCACGTTTAATCTTGGTGTCGTGGTGAGAGTAGAAGTGGAGAAGATCGTGTTGGTTGGTTGGTAGGTTTTCGATAGACTTTAAAACGAAGTTCATGGTCAGCTTTGCAGAGAAGAACATCAAGGAATGGAAGGAAGTTGTCGACTTCTTCTTCTAGTGTGAACTGGATTGATGGCTCAACCTGGTTGAGCTTGTGTTGGAGAGCTTGAACGACTCGATAAAGCCCACTGCGTGGGCGAAACGTTGTCAATAAAGGATCACATTATACTGCTTATGTGTTTATTTTTCCATTGTGTCGGTATTTTATACCATTTATTTCCATCGTTTGACCTGGTGGCCATCAGGGCCCCAGTGCTGGATCCCACAGTGTAGCTGTCTACCTTCATAATTAATTTTTACTTGTGTAAAGGTTAATTACCTATTTGTAATTACTTATTGATAGTAATTTTTTGTGTTATCATAACTGTTGTTAAAGTTTACAATAACTGTGGTCACAACTTTCTCCTGGAGCTCATAACACAACTTAAATACTCAGTAAAAAAATATTTATGGAACTTTTTTCCATCACTGCTTCTTCCATAACTTAAGACTGGAGTTTCTGTACTATTATAAACTGTTTTGTGATCAATCATGTAACAATTAAGCAACTTTTATCAAATTAAAAAATAATTTAATTTGTATTTATGAAGTAAAGGAAGTTTTTAATATAATTAATGTGAACTGCACTGTGGTTAGTTAGACGGCAATCCACCTAGACATTATCACCAGAGTGTCCTAGACAATACATGTGATGGTAACTTATGAACATCACAGATCACAACACAAGGTCAAGGGGAAAGGAGTGGAAGACGAGGCAGAGATTAAGTCACGAGTGATCTGACATAACAAAATAAAGTATTGTTGGTGTCGGCGATAACATCTCTTATGGTTTTTAATTCCCTCAGAGAAGGAGCGGCGAGTTTCGCCAAAGTATTGGAGATGACAAGAAGAACACGAAATAGAGACGACTCAGAAAGATCAGTGAAATAAGGAGTAGGAGTATGTACAAGATAACTGTGAAGTGTATTAGCTGGACGAAAAGTAAGATTTATATTTCGAGGACGGAGGATTTTGTTAAGATTTTGTAGACTGGAAGTAAGGATGGCAAAGAATAGGAGACTTCACCGGAAAACTTAGTTTGGGAAAGAAGAAATTCCACTTAGATGAGCGTGTGCAGAGCTTATGGAGAGGGGGCCTAGGCACGGGGTTTTTCTCACAGCCATTAAAAACAACGGATGTAGCCCCACTCCACGAAGGTGGCAGTAAAGCAATAGCAAAGAATTACAGACCGATAGCACTAACGTCCCCACATCATAAAAATCTTTGAAAGGATTCTGTGAAGCAAGATTACCAACCACTTGGACTCCCAACAATTGCACAGTCCACGGCAGCATGGGTTTAGTGGAGGTCGCTCCTGCCACTCACAACTCCTGGCCCACTATTACATGGGCTTGGATGCAGTGGAGGACAAACAAAATGCAAGTGTAGTATACACAGACTTTGCAATAATCTTCGACAAGTGCCATCACAAAAAATGCGCGGTAAAGAAATAATAGAAAAGGTGGGTAAATGGATCTGTAACTTCCTAACCAATAGAAAACAAAGAGTAATAATAAAGAGAGTAAAGTCCGAGGCGGCTACAGTGATAAACACTTTGTTCCACAAGGTACAGAACTCGCTGCCGTCCTTTTCTTCGTCCTCATATTTGACATAGACAGAGATGTAAACAATAGCACCGTGTCTTCCTTTGCTGACGATACCAGAATTTGCAAGACAGTGTCAGCCATTAGGACACTGTAAATCTCCAAGCGGACATTAACCAAGTATTTAAATGGGCCACAAACAACAATATGAAGTTCAATTAGGACAAATTTCAATTATTCCGCCATGATAAACTTGAGAAAATAAAAATTGGATCGGAGTATTAAACAAATTCTAACCACACAATAGAGCGAAAAATTTATGTGAAGGACATGGGAGTGATAATGTCAGAGAATCTCACCTTCATAGATCACAATAATGTTTCTATCACGTCTGTTAGGAAAATGATAGGATGGATAATGAGATCCTTCACAACTATGGTTGCCAGGCAAATGATGATGCTTTTCAAATCGCTTGTTCTCTCTAGGATGGAGTAGTGCTGTACACTAACAGCCCCTTTCAATGCAGGGGAAATTGCAGACCTTGAGAATATACAGAGAACTTTCACTGCAAGTTTAAGTACAATAAATATTACGAACAGCGGTGTAGTTTTAAGGTCTTCACACCTGGTAGTAGAACGATAACCACGGTAGAAATGAGGACCCAGCATCTGGTTCGCAGGTTGGGAGGGCAGCCCATATGGGTTACATACGCCGATTAAAATGTGACATGTCATAATAAAACACCTCAATTAATGGGAACGTATGAAGTCCCTTGACCTGTACTCCTTGCAACTCAGGCGAGAAATATGCATCATCTACATCTGGATAATCCTAGAGAGGGACTAGTCTCAAATCTGCACAAGGAAATCACTCCTAACAAACACAAAAGACTCGGCAGGCGGTGCAACATCTCCCCAATGAAAAATAGAGTATCCAGGATTACACTAAGAAACAACCCCATAAATGTCAGGGGCCCAAGACTGTTCAACTGCATAACAGCATACATAAGAGGGATTACCAATAGATCCCTGGCTGTCTTCAAGAGGGAGTTGGACAGACACCTGAAGTCAGTACCTGACCAGCTGGGCTGTGGTTCGGACGATGGTTTACCTTCAGCTGGCAATGACAACTTGGTTATCAGACCCTAAATGTTGTGGTGCACTATGTCGCAGAGATATATGGTAAGTAATGAAAAATACACAGTTGTTGAAGGTAACTATTGAATGAAGAAGTTTGTTTCACAGGTGAAAGTTCCTCTCTGCTGTGTTTTTTCACCACCATCGTTGTGTTGTGATGTGTATAAAGTCTGTCTGCTACACCAGAGTTAATAACACTGTATGTAACATGTTCACAACCAGTTAAGACAATTTTGATATCTAAAATTGGGATTAAACACATATACGTTGTGAGACACACCTCTCAGTTGTATTATTATTATAGTTGTTAGTAGTAGTAGTAGTAGTAATTATTATTATTAGTAGTAATATTATATATAATTATTAGGTATTATATCATTATATATTATATAATATTATATATTATATATTATTAATATACATTATATTATTATAAATTAATAATAATAATAATATATAATATTATTATTCTCATTATAAGAATTACTCGTTATTGTAGCTGATACACTCATAGCCTCCTGGAGGTCATGTCACTCACAACCTCATGGAAGTCATGTCACTCACAACATCCTGGAGGTCTTGCCACTCACAACATCCTAGAGGTCATGCCAATTACAACATCCTGGAGGTCATGACACTCACAACATCCTGGAGATCCTGCCACTCACAACATCCTGGAAGTCATGTCACTCACAACATCCTGGAGGTCATGCCACTCACAACATCCTGGAGGTCATGCCACTCACAACATCCTGGAGGCCATGCCACTCACAACATCCTGGAGGTCATGCCACTCACAACATCCTAGAGGTCATGCCACTCACATCCGGAGATCATGTCACTCACAACATCCTGGAGGTCATGCCACTCACAACATCCTGGAGGTCATGCCACTCACAACATCCTGTAGGTCATGTCACTCACAACATCCTGGAGGTCATCCCACTCACAACATCCTGGAGGTCATGTCACTCACAACATCCTGGAGATCATGCCACTCACAACATCCTGGAGGTCATGCCACTCACAACATCCTGGGGGTCATGCCACTCACAACATCCTGGAGGTCATGACACTCACAACATTATGGAGGTTATGCCACTCACAACATCCTGGAGATCATGTCACTCACAACATCCTGGAGATTATGCCACTTACAACATCCTGGAGATCATGCCACTCACAACAACCTGGAGGTCATGTCACTCACAACATCCTGGAGGTCATGCCACTCACAACATCCCCGAGGTCATGCCACTCACAACATCCTGGAGATCATGTAACTCACAACATCCTGGAGATCATGCCACTCACAACATCCTGGAGGTCATGTCACTCACAACATCCTGGAGGTCATGCCACTCACAGCATCCTGGAGGTCATGCTATTCACAACATCCTGGAGGTCATGTAACTCACAATATCCTGGAGATCATGCCACTCACAACATCATGGAGGTCATGTCACTCACAACATCCTGGATGTCATGCCACTCACAACATCCTGGAGGTCGTGCCACTCACAACATCCTGGAGGTCATGTCACTCACAACATCCTGGAGGTCATGTCACTCACAACATCCTGGAGGTCATGCCACTCACAACATCCTGGAAGTCATGTCACTCACAACATCCTGGCGGTCATGTCACTCACAACATCCTGGCGGTCATGTCACTCACAACATCCTGGAAGTCCCACACCATGCAAGAAGACATAAATAAAGTAGTTATTAAAGGGTTGCATTATGTTGCACTTGCGCCTATTTTACCCACTATTCTACGTATAAGTGTGGGAAAGAACACTTACGTACACTTCTGGACATTTATTAAAGGAAACTTTTCGCCACGAGTCGCCAAACATTTCCTTAAGTAAATGTCAAGAACTGTACACACAAGTGTTTTTCCAGTTTGTCGGTATTACCATTTACAAGGTATTGCATGTATCACATAACCCCAGCGCACTGTACCTCAACCCCAGTCCACTCTACCTCAACCCCAGTCCACTCTACCTCAACCCCAGTCCACTCTACCTTAACCCCAGCCCACTGTACCTCAACCCCAGTCCACTCTACCTTAACCCCAGTCCACTCTACCTCAACCCCAGCCCACTCTACCTCAACCCCAGCCCACTCTACCTCAACCCCAGTCCACTCTACCTTAACCCCAGTCCACTCTACCTCAACCCCAGCCCACTGTACCTCAACCCCAGCCCACTGTACCTCAACCCCAGTCCACTCTACCTTAACCCCAGCCCACTCTACCTCAACCCCAGCCCACTGTACCTCAACCCCAGCCCACTGTACCTCAACCCAAGTCCACTCTACCTCAACCCCAGCCCACTCTACCTCAACCCCAGTCCACTCTACCTCAACCCCAGTCCACTCTACCTTAACCCCAGCCCACTCTACCTCAACCCCAGCCCACTCTACCTCAACCCCAGTCCACTCTACCTTAACCCCAGCCCACTCTACCTCAACCCCAGTTCACTCTACCTCAACCCCAGCCCACTCTACCTCAACCCCAGTCCACTCTACCTTAACCCCAGTCCACTCTACCTCAACCCCAGCCCACTCTACCTCAACCCCAGTCCACTCTACCTCAACCCCAGTCCACTCTACCTTAACCCCAGCCCACTCTACCTCAACCCCAGCCCACTCTACCTCAACCCCAGCCCACTCTACCTTAACCCCAGCCCACTCTACCTCAACCCCAGCCCACTCTACCTCAACCCCAGTCCACTCTACCTTAACCCCAGTCCACTCTACCTCAACCCCAACCCACTCTACTTCAACCCCAGCCCACTTTACCTCAACCCAGGCCCACTCTACCTCAACCCCAGCCCACTCTACCTCAACCCCAGCCCACTCTACGTCAACCCCACCCCACTGTACCTCAACTCAGGCCCACTCTACCTCAACCCCAGCCCAATCTACCTCAACCCCATCCCACTGTACCTCAACCAACCAGCTCACTCTACCTCAACCCCAGCCCACTGTACCTCAACCAACCAGCCAACTGTACCTCAACCCCAGCCCACTGTTCCTCAACCCCATCCCACTGTACCTCAACCAACCAGCTCACTCTACCTCAACCCCAGCCCACTGTACCTCAACTAACACGCCCACTGTACCTCAACCCCAGCCCACTGTACCTCAACCCCATCCCACTGTACCTCAACCAACCAGCTCATTCTACCTCAACCCCAGCCCACTGTACCTCAAGCAACCAGCCAACTGTACCTCAACCCCAGTCCACTGTTCCTCAACCCCATCCCACTGTACCTCAACCAACCAGCTCACTCTACCTTAACCCCAGCCCACTGTACCTCAACAAACCAGCCAACTGTACCTCAACCCCAGCCCACTGTACCTCAACCCCATCCCACTGTACCTCAACCCCGGCACACTGTACCTCAACCCCGGCACACTGTACCTCAACCCTATCCCACTGTACCTCAACCTCGGCACACTGTACCTCAACCCCGGCACACTGTACCTCAACCCCGGCACACTGTACCTCAACCCCAGCCCACTGTACCTCAACCCCATCCCACTGTACCTCAACCCCGGAACACTGTACCTCAACCCCGGCACACTGTACCTCAACATCGACCCACTGTACTTCAAACCCGGCCAACTGTACCTCAACCCCAGCCCACTCTACCTCAACCCCGGCCCACTCTACCTCAACCCCGGCCCACTCTACCTCAACCCCAGCCAACTCTACCTCAACCCAAACAATAAGAATAGTACGAAGTTCAACATTAATTTCTAATTCAGCCAAATACAAAAGTAATTAGGAGGAATATCTCGACCTTTCCGAGAGGTCCTGGAGTTGACAGTTTTTATTTCCTTCTGGAGAGTTTTTGTTTTATATTTGTGGTGGTGAATGTTTTTGTCATTATTGAATGCGTGAGAAAAGTTTATATGTGAAAACAGAGAATTATTTAATAATTATTTTTTATTAATCTAAATGATTTATAAGAATATCTTCTTTGTCTTAATGATAAGTCTCTCAAGTTATTCACTTCTTCACATATTAAGATGACTTAATAAGAAATTCTTCCTTGTCTTAACCACAAAAGATTTATGTAGTTAAGTATTATAACATAACATGTATGATTGTAAATCATAAGAAGAACTGGTGGTAATATTTCATAGATAACGAAGTTGTCTTTATTATCTTTAATATTGTCTGAAATAATGATTACAGACCAAAATGACTTGAGTTATCAGTAATCACTATTTTAGATATTATTAAACAGAATAAAGGCAGCTTCCCCATCCCTTAAGTGTTAGGACAAGAGTCCCTTAAAACAATAAACTCCGATATTTTATAGTAACCAAGAGTTACCTCTACTACTACTACTATTACTACTACTATTACTACTACTATTACTACTACCACCATCCCTACTACTACCACCACCATACCCACTACTACCACCACCACAACTACCACCACCACCACCACCACCACAACTACCACGACTGTGTCCTTGTATTGTTTGTGTTGGTTTAACAAAGCTCCTGGAGAGCGAAACGTTCTCACAATTAAATAACTCATTAGTTGCACCTGGATCCTTTATTTAACATCACAAAATCTTTTGTGAGTCTTTTACTTGATGACATTCACCAGACTGAATGTTCCCTCGTACTTGTAAGTGATGACATTCACCAGACTGAATGTTCCCTCGTACTTGTAAGTGATGACATTCACCAGACTGAATGTTCCCTCGTACTTGTAAGTGATAACATTCACCAGACTGAATGTTCCCTCGTACTTGTAAGTGATGACATTCACCAGACTGAATGTTCCCTCGTACTTGTAAGTGATGACATTCACCAGACTGAATGTTCCCTCGCACTTGTAAGTGATGACATTCACCAGACTGAATGTTCTCTCGTACTTGTAAGTGATGACATTCACCAGACTGAATGTT
>WNWK01035047.1:0-20050 GCA_009830355.1 Cherax destructor | reverse complement strand
AATTGCTAGCCCCTCAGCTCACACACTGAGGCGGGGGGGACCCCCAGTCAGATGGAAACATTAGGACATTTTCCCTTTTTGGGGCCCTCTGCCATGTTCACCTATCAGTAAAATAGGTACCTGGGTGCTATGACTGATGCGAGTTGATTCGGGGGGAAAAAATTGAAAAATTTGCCCAAAATGCTAGCATAACGGGGTTTCTATACAGTGGCCCCTCGGTTAACGATGGTCCCCAAACTCGCCCTTTTATGTAAGTTTTTTTTTTAAATGCTTTTAAAAGTTTTTTTTTGGTGGTCAAAAGGACGAGTTTTTTTTACATTTTCCCTTTTATGGGGATAAATTTGTTTGAATGGCAGAGCAGCATTCGGAAAACAAAAAATATCGTTAACCAAGGTCCACTGTAGTGAATTTTCATCATGCAGCTCCCCCGCCAATTATTATTATTTTTTTTTTTTAACAGTGAGGGTTCACCTACCTGCGCTTGCCCCAAAATTTTGGGCCACCAAGGAAAAATTCCCCCCACACTTTAAAGGGGTGTGCGGACTTTTTTTTAAAAAATTTTAAATTGCAAATTTTGAAAACAAGTATCCCCATGCAAAAATCTCCACTAATTACACTGCCACTATAATATAATGAATATTGTGTACATTTTATTAGTGTATACACAGTAATTATACATAATTTTATGCCATAGGAATAGTGGGCTAGAATTTTTTAACCCCACATACTAATGTCAAAAGGTGCCAAAAATTTTGGGGGAAGATTGTAATCTTCTTCTGCATGCTATTAAAACAAGTCAAAGAAAAATTTTTTAAAACTATGTAAATAAAGTACAGAAAAAAAAAAAGGGTGGTTTGGGGAAAAAAAACCCCCCGGGGGAGGTACTACCGTCCCCAGGTAGGGAAAAAAACCTGAAACTTTTGAATGATGGTAGGATTGCGGTGTTTTTTTTTGTCTCAAACAGCTGGATAACAGGTATATCTAGCTACTTCTACACACTTTAGGTCACACAACACTGGCATGCACATGCATATAAAAAATACACACATCTGGTTTTTTCTTTTTTTTAGTTTTTGTTCTTTTTTTTTATTGTCCAGGGGGAAAGGGGGAAAGAATTTTCCCCCTCCGAAGCAATGCGTGTTTTGAAAATAAAATGCCGGGAGCAATGGGCTAGAACCCCCCTTCTCCTGTAGAAATTTAAAAAAAAGAGAAAAGAAAAGCATAAAATTTGGGGTTGTTTGAATGTGCGTGGATGAGGGGATGATAAGAAAGAGATGAGCCGATGTCATGAATGAAAGTTGGATGTCCGGCCCAAAGGGAAAAAAAGCTGAAGGGGGTGGGCGAGTTTCAGTGGGGAGAAATAAATGGGATTGTCGGGGGTATCTGGGGGAGAGCTAAGGAAGGGGTAGCAATAATGTTGAAGGATCCAGGAAGGAAAAGGGGGAATATGAATGTGTAAACAAGGATTATGGATTAAAAAAAAATGGATGCAAAAGTTCATAATGGGGTGTATGCACCGGGGGAAGAGAGAAGTGTAGAGGAGAGAAAATTTTTGGGGGATTTAAAACGAATGTATAGGAACTTTTGAACCAAATAAAGTAATTTTGGTGGGGGCCCAAATTAAAGGGGGAAACTTGCAGGGGTGAGTGGTAATTTGGGGTCCCCGGTTTAAAGATAATGGGGCCCTTTGATTGAACTTTGTATAGAAAGGGTTTTGTTATAGGTAAACATATTTTAAGAAAAGAGGAAAAAAGTATACAAGATATGATGTAGGGCGTAATGACAGTAGTTTTTGGGGCTATGTATTGGTAGAAAAAAGACTGTTGAGTAGACTTCGGGGTGCATGTTTATAGGGGGCCACAGATATATCAGATCTTTTTTTTGTTATAGCTACAGGGGGAGTAAAGGTAGATGGGAAAAAGGAAAATAAAACAGAAAAAAAGAGAGGGAAGGTTTATAAACAAAAAAGGGAGTTGGGTAAGATAAAACCTTTTGGGGGGAAGAGGGGGGTGGGGGTGTAGGCAATGGGGTCGGTATGGGTAGATTTAAAAATGTAGTGTTAGATTTCACAGAAGTTTGTGGTTAAGGCAGTGGGTGGGGGGAAAAAGGGGCGATTGGTGGAATGATGTAAAGAGAGTAGAAGGGGGGAAAAAGTTAGCATATGAGAGGTTTTACAAAGTAGAAGGATGCAAGGGGGGGAAGAGAAGGGAGAGAAAAAAAGGGTTAAAAGAGGGGGCAATGTAAAAAGAAGCAAATGAGAGATGGGTGAGATGTTATCAGCAAATTTTGTTAAAAAAAAAAAAATTTTGGGGAATAAATTAATAAGTTGAGGAAGCCTAGAAAAAATTGATTTGACAGTTAAAAATAAGAGTTATTAAACGGAGAGTTAAGGATCAGGAAGATGGAGAGAATATTTTGGGGGTTGTTAAATGTTGATGAAGACAGGGAAGCTGTGATTTCGTGTGTAGGGCAAGGGGGAAAAAACTTGTAGGAGGTGGGGCAGTTGTGGGGGTAGGGAAGTTCGGAGGCAGTGGGTGAATGGGGGTAAGGCAGCTGGGATTTGGGATAAAGATAGAAATGTTAAAAAGGGGGGATTTTTTTGGGGGGTTTGGGTTATTTTTTAATAAATTTTTGGAAAGGGGGGAATCCTAGGGTTGGGAGGCGTGTATTTTTCCCTTTTTTTAAAAAAAAGGGAAAAAAGAGAAATCTGTTGATTACCTGGTAAAGTGTGGGGGAGGTTATTTTGAAAAATTAGGGGTAAGACGAAACAGGATAGCAAAACAAGGGGCGGGAAAAAGGGGGGTGTGTAGACCAAGTGTTTACAGTGAAACATATGGTGAACAGTATTTGGTGGAAAAAATTTTTTTGGCTTTTTTGGGGGTTTGGGAAAGGGAAAAAGGGGGATGGGGGGAAAAGGGAGTGTTGCGGGGTTGGAAAAAGGGGGGTTCTGAAAGCAGTGAAGAGTTTTTATGAGGATAGTGACCCGGTTAGAGTGTGTAGGAGGGAAGGGGACTTTTTCCCCAAAAAAATGGGCCTTAGACAAGGATGTGTGATGTCATTTGGTTTTCAATATTTTATAGAGGGGGTTTAAGAGAAGTGAATCGAGGTCTTGGCAAGAGGTGTGGGCCCAAAAAGATAAAGAAGCAAATACAAATGGAGTTGTCACAGTTGCTTTTGCTGATGATACTTGTTTTGGGAGATTCTGAAAGTTAGAGGTTGGGGATGAATTTGGTAGGGTGTGAAAAAGAAAAAATTGAAATGAATATAGGAAAAGAAGGTGATGAGGATAACAAAAGAATGGGGAAAGATTGGATATCAGATTGGAGGAGAGGGGTATAAGGTAAATGTTAGATTTTAAGTGGATGTCAGCAGATGGGTCTATGAAGGATGAGGTGAATTGAATTGATGAGGGGAAAAGGGTGAGTGACACCGGGGGTCTGTGGAGACAAAAACTTTTCCATGGAAGTAAAGGGGGAATGTATGAGAATATTTACCAACGCTCTTATAAAGGGTGAAGCATGGGTGATGAATGTTGCAACGAGGGAAGGTGAGGCAGGGGAGTCGTGTCTGAGGTCAATGTGTGGTGTGAAATATGAGAGAATTAGGAGTTTGGAAATTAGGAGGAGGTGCGGGGGTTCCAAAAGATTGTCCAGAGAGCTGAGGAGGGGTTGTTGGGGGGTTTGGCATGTAGAGGAATGGAAGAGACAGAGCAAGAGTTATAAATCTGGTGGAGGGAAGGGGGTGGGGGTCGGCCTAGGAAAGGTGGGGGGAGGGGGAAAGGAAGTTTTTGTTGCGAGGGTTGGACTTCAACAGGGACGTATTTGTTGGGGGAATGGAGGCACGGTTTAATACTTGACGTCTTTGGGGTGAGCAAATAACATTTATGAAGGGATTCAGGAAACCGCAGGCCGGACTTGAGTTCTGGAGTGGCACAGTGCCGCCCTGAAGGAGGTGTTAATTTGCAGTTTTATTACTGTGTGTAAAAACCCCTCTGGCAAGACAGTGATGGAGTGAATGATGATAATTTTTTTTTCGCCACCCTGCCTTGGTGGGAAAGGCCGATGTGTTAAAAAAAAAAAAAAAAAAAAAAAAAGAAAATTTTGACATTATGAATGAAAAAAACTGGATGTCCAACATTCCAAGCATTAAGTGAAACAAAGCTAAAGGGGCGAGGGAATTTAACTTAGTTGTGTGTAGAAAGGAATTTAGTAAAGGTAATACAGTCGTACTTATTTTGAGAAAGAGATGTTTGGAAAGAGAGGTTATTGAGGTTTGGGCATGTAGAGGATGAAGAGGGATTGGATGACAAAGAGGGTTTAAAACTGGATGGAAGGTAAGAGAGATAGGAGTCACCCCAGCTATGGTTATAGCGAGGGGTAAAGGAAATTCTGAGTGCTAGGGGCAAGGATCCAGACTTGAGTAGCATGTAAGATGGGAGTGAAGATAAGCAGTTTTCAATGCTTGACCTCTGATGAAGTGTGACAAGGTAACATTAATGAAGGGATTCAAGGAAACCGGGCCCCATGCCAAATTTGAGTTCAGTGGGATTACAGTGGACCCGGTTTTCGTGATAATTCTTTCCAAATGCTGTTCGAGTGGCACGAACAATTTTTCCCAAAGGAGAATGTAAATTGGGTTAGTGTTCAGACCCCCAAAATCACTTACAAAAAGCACTTTCAAAAAAAACCCCACAAATTTTCAGTTGGGAGCTTTAAAAACCGAGGTCCACTGTTTTTATTATTTTAACATTTGGAAAGCACTAAACCTGTTGGGATCATACAGAACTGAGGAAATGGAAGACATTCAGGTTTAATTCAAGGAACTGAAGCACAGGTCCAATTCCTAAGATTAAGAGCCCCTCACCAGCATAAAGGACCTTCCTTGAGGGATCTTGAGGCAAGATAGTGCCTGCACTCTGAGGAAGGGGCAAGATGTTAGTTCAAAGGGTCATTTTAATTTTGTCTCCACACTTCTGGAAAGACAGCATAAACATTCAAGGTTTTCTTTAGAATAAGAAACAAATACAGTGGTACCTGAGTTTTGGCCATAATTGCTCCAGAAGGCTGTTCGAGAGCTGTTACAAAACGAATTTGTTCCCATAAGGAATAACGTAATTAGATTAGTCCGTTTCAGACCCCCAAAAATACACTTACAAAAGCACTTACAATAATACACTTACATAATTGTTCGAGTTGGGAGCTGTACGGAATCGGGGTACCACTGTACAATTATAAAAAGGAAAAGTGAGTAATGAACAGCTTACCATGAAAAGGAATAAATGGTGCTTGGGAGGCACTCCACCAACTGCTTGAGAGTAGCTAGGAGGGGCATATGGTGGAGGTGCAGAGGGTGGAGCACTCGCCTTGGACATGTTATCACTATCTGAAATTAGAGAGAAGATATAAACAAAATTTAAAGCTGACTGAGATTTTATACAGGGATCAATTGTTTTCTAATGAAATTAAAGATTACACCCTTAGCTTTAAATACTATATACAATTGTACTTAAATCTCCAGTAAAGCCAGGTTAAAAAACAAATAGTCATTGTTCACCTTTTTCCCTGGGACAGAAACCACTAATCTTTTATATTGCAAATAACATCCATGCTACTTATTCCACAGAAAATGGTTATTTGTTGGGAAATCCTTACATGATAAAAGGCAAACTAAAACTAACTCATCTTTTCATGCAATTTTTTTTGGTTAAGTAGGTTTTGTAATAAAAACCTATATACAAATAGGAAAGAAGCTGTATTTTGATGAGTAAATTTAATAACTTAAGCCAACCTAACTCATGCTTAAAAGACACTACCGTAAAATTGTCAATTTTATCAGGATTTACTGTGCTGAAAACCTCCCCCCATATCCACTGATTCGGATCTGGGTTTCAGTTATCCACAGTTTACTGTGGCCCAAAATACCGCTTAATTTTGCATAATAATGGCCCCAAAGTGCAAAAGTAAAAAATTGGCAGTTCTTCAAAGCCTAAGAGAAATTGTGAAGTGCTTCCAATAAGTGAAAAGGATAATTCTTCATTTATTGTGCATAATTTATCAATTAAATGTACTGAATATCTGTTGCACAACACATTTAATACTCGAGAATTTGCATAATAAAACACACACCAGGAATACTATATACATGAGGGGCCCCAAATATACAGCAGGTTAGGTTCCAGGCTACCAGTGTAAAGCAAAAAGAAAGCCAGTTAACACATTTACACTCATATATTAACCCAAACTGTCCACACGTAGATATACGTTCACCTGCGTACTGCTCCGAATATTTTGAAAAAAAAAATCATTTTTTTTAAAAATGAAGAGCGCATTTTATAAACATGATAGGCTAAAAAAATTTAGGCCAGTACTTACCGAGATATAAGCCCGCCAATTTGGTGCTGGTTGTCACCTGACGGCAACATCAAGTCCTGCCGCTTGCAGAAGTATTGCCGATATACTTTTTTTCTAGTTTTCATTTTAATTTATATAATTTTTATGTTCTGATAATTACAATTTACAATATTTCCTGTGATTTCATGAGGCCAATCATTCTTCTAACACTAATATTATGTACTGAAATAGTACTCAAATAGCCACAATCACACCAATAGGTGAACATTTTTGCCTACCTTGGTCATTTACTATTGTCTATAAATATATACAAGTATTTATAGGTCCCAGTAATGTTTTAGACATCCAGGAGTATATATGAAACTCCTTGAAGAATGGTGTTATGACAATTGCCAGATAACTACTGATAAGGCAGTGACATTGATGAATGAATGTGTGCAGGGAACCCTTGCTCTTTCACTCTGTATCTGTCTGTCTGTCTATCTATCTGTCTGTCTATCTATCTGTCTATCTATCTGTCTCTCTGTCTGTTTCTGTCTAGCTCTACTTATCTGTCTTTCTGTCTGCCTGTGTGCCTAGAGTATATGAAACTCCTTGAAGAATGGTGTGTTGACAAGTGTCAGATAACTCTTGACAGCCCAGTGATATTTGATAAATGTCAGCAGTGCTGGAGGGAACCCTCCCTTTTTCAATGTCTATCTGTCTGCCTGTCTGTCTATCTGTCTGTCTGTCTATCTGTCTGTATCTGTCTGTCTGTTTGTCTAGCTCTGCTTATTTCTGTCTAACTCTGCTTATCTGTCTTTCTGTCTGCCTGTGTGTGTCTCTTTCCGTCTGCTTGTCTCAGTCTCAGAGTGCGGCTCGTAAGCCAACAGGTATTATACACGATGCAGAAGTGACGATGCGTATTACTTGCCAGTCATGCTTATTATGCCTTATATCTACAAGCATTGTATAGCACTTTGCCTGGAATTTTTGAGTTATCCTAGGTAATTTACACTATGTATAATAACTGTACTTATGTGTACATGTGAGAGAGAGAGAGAGATATAGGACATATAGATATAGATAGATACAGTTACTCTCGAGTTACGATGGTCCCCAAAATCGTCTTTATGTAAGTTTATTTTTAAATGCTTTTGTAAGTATATTTTTGGGGGTGTAAAAGGACTAGTCTATTTTACATTATTCCTTATGGGGATAAATTCGTTTGTAATGGCACTTGAACAGCATTCTCGAACGAAAATATCGTAACTGAGGTACCACTGTACAGTGACCCCGAGTTTCTGTAAAACTTCACTCCTGAAGTCTGCTCAAGTGCCATTACCGAACGAATTTACTCCCTTAAGGAAAAAAGTCACGTAGGTTAGTCTATTTCAGACACCCAAAAAAACTTTTCCACAAGCACTTACAATATTATACTTACATAAATGTACGATTTCCGGGGTTTACGAAACTCGGGGGTCCACTGTATATAGACAGACAAAGATATAGACAAAGATATAGACAGAGTTATAGACAGATAGAGAGACAGCCAGAGACAGCCAAAGCCAGCAAGCCTGCCGAATACATAAGAACATAAGAAAGAAGGAACACTGCAGCAGGCCTACTGGCCCATGCAAGGCAGGTCCATGTGTCCCCCCAGCTTAGACCAATGACCCACCTAGTCAGGTCACATCCTCTGAAGGAAGGAGCATGGCATCAGACCTAGTAGCACAAGCTAGTCAGGTCCAACTCACACCCACCCACAGCTACTCATGTATTTATCTAACCTATTTTTACTTTCCTCTTATAAGGGGAGTGTTAATGCGACATGACATCAGTGAATCCCTGGTGTTTGCCACAGTATTTGCTCTAGCTGGCACTCAATTGAACTGGTGCTCCCACAAGGTACTAAGTGGTCCCAGATTTTTTAATACTGCGCACACTGAGGACGCAGATCCATTCTCTCATGTCTAGGCGACTCAGGCCTATCGCACTAAATTTGAAGGAATGAAATAAAACGTAGATCTACGTTCGGAGCAGTATGCACGTGAACGTATATCTACGTGTGGACAGTTTAAGGGTTAAGTGAGCAATATAGCTAGGCCTAAAAAATACATATACAGTATGCACATTACTTACCTTAAAATATTTTTGTCCTGTACTACCTCATATTATAATAGAATAAAATATTGAATATTTGTATTCTACCAGCCTACAGCTTACCAGCCTACAGTTCACCAGCCTACAGTTCACCAGCCTACAGCTTACCAGCCTACAGTTCACCAGCCTACAGTTCACCAGCCTACAGTTCACCAGCCTACAGCTTACCAGCCTACAGCTTCATCTTGCCGCACCAACTTCCCCGACTACTGTGCTCAAATGAGACGTAACATCAGAAGAACAAAATCCCAAATCAACAAGAAAACACCAAGAAATCTACTAATCAACTTGTCTACCAAGGTAGCCGGTACACCCTCAACCCCCCTCACCACCACCCAGGACGCCGGTACACCATCCACCCCCCTCACCACCACCCAGGGCGACGCATCAACAACAAACATGGCTGCCTCCCCCACAAGCTCCCCTTCACTGGCTTCACCCCAGATAATCTCTCAGGTATGACGAATGATCCAGATACACTAAAGTCATACATCATCAAATTAATCAATGAAAATATGGACCAACGTAAAGCACTTCAACAACAAGATACCAGGATGACACAACTTGAAAACAAAATCCTCAGCCTTGAACAAAAGTTAACAACAACTGGAATGACTGATTTTGGCAAAACCCTCCAAACTGTCATTAATAGCCACACTGAACAGATAACATCTATAAACACAAAGGTTGAGGAAGCAGTAAAGGAGTGGAAGAACAACATGGATAACCAGTTTAATGACTACCTTGCACTACAAGAGGACAAAACCGAACAAGATAAGTTATCAGACGCAGTAATAGTGAACAGTCCATTCTTTCCCAGTGATATGACCCAAGCAAACAGTAAAGACATTACTTTACAGATCATAAAGATCAAATGAACGTAAATGTACCAGTGACAGATATAAAAGAAGCACGATTACTAGGTTCCATGGTAGAAAAAGTGTTATGCTTAGATTCACCACACATGACAGGAAAACAGATCTAATTAGATCATCTATTAAAGCCAGGAAACAAGTATATATTAATGAGTGTCTGACCAAAAAACGTCAGAACCTCTGGTATAGAATCAGAAGACTTAAGCAGAGAATAATGATAAAATCCACCAATGTTTCACTCGGATGGAAAAATTCTAGTGAAAAACAAGTGTAGGTCAGTTGTATACTATCACAACTGAGACTGAACTATCAAGATTCCTTAGGGATGCAAATATAACAGAGACTGTAGTAACACAATGTCCAAAACCAAACCCCTACGATAGTGTAGTGTATGTTTTGCCCATCTACCTCATTTAAGTATTTGTCTATCCTCTGATGAATATTTTTGACAAATAGTTTTACTTTTATTTTTAAATACACACAATTTTTACTTGTGCCCATTTTTCAACCCACATACCTATATATTTTTATCAGCTTACTTGCTTAGAATTTATAAGTTCTATTAATCACCTTATTTGCTAAAATTGTACTTATCTTTTAATATTTTTAATACTAATAAATTTTACTTTTGTACGCTTTTATACACTTTAGCACTTATCTCTCTTTTAATAATTAACTTTAATTTTCATTATATTGCCCTTAATAAATTCTATAATCACAACTAGTGCAATACTGAATCTTAATATTTGTTCCATTATAACTTAATACTAATCATAGTAACTTTCCAACCAGTTCTATTAACTTGTTAAATAATAAATCAATTACACTGTAAAGATATATCCTAAACCTCTGTGACTTCTATTCAAAAGTCTGTTAATCCAATTAGCTAGAAAAATCAATTGAACAGATATCATATCTTTAAGTCTAGCATTATTCATTGTTCTTAATCTTTTAGAATCTCACTCGTATATAAACTTTTGTTTAATTAATTAACTTACTCAGGTGCTAACTCAGGTGCTATAGTTTTAGATTCTTATTAGCTGTAAATTGACTACCTTAGCTCATTCTTTCATTTTTGTAAACATATTCAACGTCCTAACTCACGTGCCAAGAAATCCTATTGCATTGTCATATTCTTAGGTCTACTTGTGTTGTTCTAATTTTAAGTTTAATTATAGAATCACACTAAATCTTATGATTCCAAACATTGATCCTGAAATCAACCTTCTATTAAATGACTTACATGAACCTAACAACAATTGTCATTACTACACAGCAGAACAGGCTAAAACACTACTCAAATCCAACAATAACATAACTATCTTTAATTACAATGTCAGATCTTTAAGCAAACATTTGATGACCTCACTGCATTATTAAACTCACTTCAGGCCAGTATGTCCATCATTGCTCTCACTGAAACATGGTTAAAGCCTCATACTATAGATATATATGCCATTCCTGGTTACACAGCCATACACAATTGTCGGCCAGACCAACAAGGAGGTGGCACAGCTATGTTCTTCTCAGACCAGCTTGAATGTATTAACAATACTTGCACAAGAGATGAACATGGAGAATATATAATAGCTAAATTTAAATCAAATATCTACAAAAACCTCTACAGTTATAAACATCTATAGATTACCACAGTCAAACATTCAGCATTTTAGTGAAAAATTAGGAAGTATGATTACTGATGCACACATGAACAAAGACCACTTAATCCTCACAGGCGACTTCAATATAAACCTCCTACAAGATCAGGACCCACTAGTAACTGAATTCACAAACACTATGAGCAACTGCTTGCTGCTCCCGACAATAACAAAACCTACGAGAATCTCTGACACCTGTGCCTCTCTATTAGACCATATCTGACTAACACCATATCCCCATTAAAATCAGGCATAATCACAGACAATACCACTGACCACTACCCGACCTTTCTCATAACAAATCTCGGAAAATTACCACTAGAGACTACTAAAGTTACCTTCAGACTACATAATGAGACAGCAATAAATAGCTTTATAACAGCTATGACAAACATTGACTGGCAAACAGAAATAGACAACTTCCCAGATACTGACTTATGTATTAATAATTTTCTTAAAAAGACCCAATACCTCTATAATAAGCACTGCCCTAAAAAACTAAACAAATCACAACTAAAAGATTAAATAGTCCCTGGCTAACCCCAGCATACTCAAGTCCATTAATATAAAGCACCGATATGAAAAACAGTACAGAATGGGACAAATATCAAGAGAACAAACAAAACGCTACTCATCAAACCTAACGAGTCTGATAAGAAGGTCAAAAAAACTGTACTATGAGAACAGATTACATAACTTAAAAGGTGATATAAAAAGACCTGGAAAACCCTATCTGAAATTCTAGGAACAAAAAGATATCCACAAACAGAACAATCAAACTAACAAAACCAGATGAACCCCTACTCCCACCTATTGAAACAGCAAACAAACTCAATGATTTCTTCTCCACCATAGGTAAAAAGCTGGCAAGCAAAATCCCAAGTTCTAATACTCCACCTAACGACTATCTCACTGGTACCTATCCGAACACACTATTCCTAGCCCCAACCAACCCAATAGAAGTTTCACTTATAATCAACACATTAAAAACAAAGCAGGTGACCTAAATAACATACCACCTTATATATACAAAAAGCCTCTCAAGTTCTCTCACCAATTATTGCAACACTTTTAACAAATCCATTGAATCCTCTACCTTCTCATCAATACTCAAAATAGCGAGGTCACCCCAATACATAAGGGAGGAGATCAAGCAGACCTGAATAACTACAGGCCGATATCTAACTTACCCTTCTCTCCAAAATCTTTGAAAATTAATTCATAGACAAATATATCCTACCTCACCTCCAACAACGTACTCAACCACTGTCAATTTGGATTCAGGCCTAATAAAAATACAAATGATGCCATTATACACATGTTAGAAATAATTTACACCGCCCTTGAGAAAAAGAAATCCCAGTGGGAATCTTCATTGATTTACGTAAAGCTTTTGATACAGTTGACCATGATCTGTTACACTTAAAATTATCGCACTATGGTATAAGAGGACACTTAAACTACCTAAAATCATACCTTAGCAACAGAAACCAATATGTGTACACTAATGGAGCTAGCTCCACCGCGCAAACTATTACCGTAGAGGTCCCACAGGAAGTGTTCTTGGCCACTACTCTTTCTCATTTACATTAACGACCTACCAAATGCATCTCAACTACTCAAACCCATACTTTTTGCAGATGACACTACATACGTTATCTCTCACCCAAGCCCAGACACACTAGCCAACACTGCAAATACTGAATTGCAGAAAATATCTACCTGGATGATGACCAACAAACTTACTCTCAATATTGATAAAACCTATTTTATCCAGTTTGGGAACAGAGCTGCAAACGCACCACTTAACATAATGATAAACGGGTCCCCTATCGCAAAACTCACAGAGGGAAAATTTTAGGAATACATCTTGACAGTGGCCTCAAATTTCAGACACACATACAACAAATCTCCAAGAAAGTCTCAAAGACCGTGGGAATACTATCCAAGATACGGTACTATGTTCCACAACCAGCTCTCCTTACCCTATATCACTCACTCATTTACCCCTACCTCACCTATGGAATCTGCGCATGGGGCTCTACATCAATAACTCATCTCAGACCACTAATAACACAACAAAAGGCAGCAGTTAGAATGATAACAAATTCTCACTCCAGGCAACATACTCCACCAATATTCAAAAACCTAAACTTACTCACCATACAAGACATCCATACTTTTTACTGTGCCTATTACATACATAGAACACTCTATGCAGATATTAACCCACCACTCAAACTTCTCCTTACTAATTTTAACAGGACACATGACCATAACACTAGACACAGATCACTCCTCGATGTTCCCCGTGTCCACCTAACACTATGTAAAAACTCAATGCACATAAAGGCACGAAAATTTGGAATTCATTACCTGTCATTGCCAAAGAAACCCTACCTGTACCCCAATTCAAAACGATGCTAAAAACCACCTTCTCACCCAAAGATAATTGCTCCATATCAACCATTCCCAGCAAAGTAGAATAATCACTTAACGTAAAACCTGACTTTAAAGTCAATGTAATGTATGAATGAACGATTGAATGAATGAATGTAAAACCTGTTATGAATAATACTTACTTAGCTAATTATTCCCAACACTTATATTATAATGACCACGTAAACTAATTGTTTTAAATTGTTATCTCACTCAATTAGTTGCATTGCTGCAATAAATTGCTACAATTAATTGATATGTTCAACTTATATTCAAACTTTAAAACTTAGATAAGCAACTTTACTTATTTCATAAATTATCAACCATAACTTTTTATTATGTTATTATTACTATTGCTTTAATTTGTTTAATCTGACCTAATTAATTTTATAATGAAGACAAAAGTACAAAACTATGTTCAAATTTCATAGCTTAAATACTCACCTTTACTCATTATATACTATCTACAATAATTCTTACAATCTAGTTTTAAGTTAATTTTAAGTCTGCCCAAAATGCCCTGCATACTAGGGGCTTTTGGCATGTACACCTCATGTAATCTCAATAACCAAATGTAATTCTTTGTATCATGTCCAAATAAAAATTATTATTATTATTATTATTATTATTATTATTATTACCACCTTTCACCTGTCTAGACTTAAGTAGTCTATAAGTACAGGTCCGCCATCACAAATCCGGCATCATTGGGACCTGTAGCGTGCCGGATTACTGAGTTTGCCAGATTACAGAGTAGTTAGGTTAGAATGCACTTAATAAAGTTAACCAACTTGACTTACACAAGAAAGTTCATTGAACATCGGCAAAAATCGAATATTTCTGCTAATTTGAGCTCAATTTCAAGGTACTTTTCGTCATGAAACCAATCAAAATCATATCTATTTCTGTAATATATCTTCCATTCTATCAAATGAGACAAAAAAACGAGAATACAACCATAAAAACCATACGAAAATATACCACTAAAGGGCGGCTAATGGCTGAGAAGTGAACTCCGTTATTTATGGTCTGATTTCTTACATTTCTGCTAATTTCAAACATTTCTGCTAATTTGAGCTCAATTTCAAGGTACTTTTCGTCATGAAACCAATCAAAATCATATCTATTTCTGTAATATATCTCCCATTCTATCAAATGAGACAAAAAAACGAGAATACAACCATAAAAACCATACGAAAATACGTATACCACTAAAGGGCGGCTAATGGCTGAGAAGTGAACTCCATTATTTATGGTCCGATTTCTTACATTTTTAATGTACGTTAAGAATCATCTTTCCATCATACATTGCCCAAGTTTCAATAAAATAGCCCAACAAACAACTGAGAAAAAAAAATATTTACCAAAATTCATATATGGCAAGCCCATGTCAGGTACTAGAAATAAGTCACTTTGACCTTTTTGGGTTATACTAGGTTCTCTACACATATGCTGCTATGTATGATAATCTATGTAGAGAAAATAGCTTTTTTGTTTCAGTTTTATGGTGCATTACGAGTGTATATCAGTTAGATCAATTGTGATAGGTAAATAAGCAGTAATGTTGATATTAGCATAATAATAAAGCACATTCCCCTGCATGACAAGATTGAGCTCATGGCAACTGACAGTGGCTTCAAAACCACCTTATCGTTTATGGACAATGTACAGTGAACCCCGGTTTTTGGCCGGTTCGGAAATCTAGCAATTCGAATTTCGAGCACTTTTTTCGGCATAATTTCCCCCCGAATTTCAAGTATCCGCTCGGAAATCGTTGGAACCAGACACGTGCACCTGGGTCGCTCATACGTTTGTGACTCACTCTTGGGCACTTTAAATGTTTTATTTTAGGTTAATATGGACATTTTCATTAATCCATCTATGATATTTTCTTCAAAATTATATAAGAAACACGTTACTACATAGCATATAAACATGCAATGTTTATATGCTATCGAGTGGTGAGTCAGGTGGAGGGAAAACATTACGTTTTCTCTGGTCCAGCGTCCAGCATTAGAGAAAACTATGAATCTGCTGTCTGGCCCAGTCACTGCCCTTAACGCTTTTGTTTACAATTCTCAGCATGAATTATTCATTACAACTCCCTTTGTTTATGATGGCATCTAAAGGTAGTTGTTAGAAACGATTAAACTCGGTGAACATGGTATGTCGATGGTAATAATATGGCTGTGGGCCGCGGTAGGTATAGCCCAGGGACTACATACGTGTACCTACATCTACCGGCTACTTACACTGACTGCCTACAAATAAATACTACTCACCTCTCGCCCTACATTAATTAAGACTACAAATATTTTAAGGTAAGTAATGAATGTACTAACCACTGAAGAGGTGCAACACTATAGTTATTCTCTATAAAATTTATTTTTTAATATTTTTGGGTTTCTGAAACGGATTATAATTGGATTTACAGTGGACCCTCGGTTAACGAAAGGTCCCGTTAACGAAAGTTTCGGAAAACGTAAGCTTTTTTCGAATCGGTTAGCGAAAATTCCTCGGTTACCGAAAGGTATTAGACGTGTCCGCCTGCTCCGCGCAAGCGCAAGACACCAGTGAAGCGTTGTTTACCATTGAGAGAACATTACCTAGCGCGCTCTTTCAAAGATTCACAATATATTTGGTGTCTTTTTTGGTGGTTTAGTGATTGTCACTGTGAAATAAGTCACCATGGGTCCAAAGAAGCTTCCTAGTGGCACCCCAGTGGTAGCATTCATGGAGGGAGTGTAGCATTCATGGAGGGAGTGTAGCATTCATGCAGGGAGTGTAGCATTCTACAGTGAGTGTAGCATTCATGCAGAGTGTGTAGCATTCATGCAGAGAGTGTAGCATTCATGCAGGGAGTGTAGCATTCATGGAGGGAGTGTAGCATTCATGCAGGGAGTGTAGCATTCATGCAGGGAGTGTAGCATTCATGCAGTGTGTGTAGCATTCATGCAGAGAGTGTAGCATTCATGCAGGGAGTGTAGCATTCATGCAGGGAGTGTAGCATTCATGCAGGGAGTGTAGCATTCATGCAGAGTGTGTAGCATTCATGCAGAGTGTAGCATTCATGCAGGAGTGTAGCATTCATGGAGGGAGTGTAGCATTCATGCAGGGAGTGTAGCATTCATGCAGGGAGTGTAGCATTCATGCAGAGTGTGTAGCATTCATGCAGAGAGTGTAGCATTCATGCAGGAGTGTAGCATTCATGCAGGGAGTGTAGCATTCATGCAGAGAGTGTAGCATTCATGCAGAGAGTGTAGCATTCATGCAGGGTGTAGCATTCATGCAGGGAGTGTAGCATTCATGCAGGGAGTGTAGCATTCATGCAGGGAGTGTAGCATTCATGCAGAGAGTGTAGCATTCATGCAGAGAGTGTAGCATTCATGCAGGGAGTGTAGCATTCATGCAGGGAGTGTAGCATTCATGCAGGGAGTGAGCATTCATGCAGGGAGTGTAGCATTCATGCAGGGAGTGTAGCATTCATGCAGGGAGTGTAGCATTCATGCAGGGAGTGTAGCATTCATGCAGGAGTGTAGCATTCATGCAGGGAGTGTAGCATTCATGCAGGGAGTGTAGCATTCATGCAGGGAGTGTAGCATTCATGCAGGGAGTGTAGCATTCATGCAGGAGTGTAGCATCATGCAGGGAGTGTAGCATTCATGCAGGGAGTGTAGCATTCATGCAGGGAGTGTAGCATCTATGCAGGGAGTGTAGCATTCATGCAGGGAGTGTAGCATTCATGCAGGAGTGTAGCATTCATGCAGGGAGTGTAGCATTCATGCAGGGAGTGAGCAGGCATGCAGGGAGTGTAGCAGGCATGCAGGGAGTGTAGCAGGCATGCAGGGAGTGTAGCAGGCATGCAGGAGTGTAGCAGGCATGCAGGGAGTGTAGCAGGCATTCCCCTGTAATCCTCCCTATCCTCCAGATGCCTGCAAGTCTCTTCAATAAAGGTAAGTAAATGTTATTTATATTTTATTTTTGGTGAATATTTTTTTGTGGAACGGATTAATTGTATTTACATTATTTCTTATGGGAAAAAAGGGTTCGGATTACGAAAGATTCAGATTAAGTAATAGCTCCTGGAACGGATTAATTTCGTTAACCGAGGGTCCACTGTACATTATTTCTTATGGGAAATATTACTTCAGTTTTCGGCCATTTCGGATTTCGGGCAACCTTCTGGAACGGATTAATTTAAAAAAATGGGGTCTACTGTACTGTGTATGTGCTTTGCACAACGAGAAGCATTTCTTTTATTCGTTGGAACCATGGCTAGGGCTAAAAGTAATCAGGTTATAACAATAAATGGAGAAAAAGAAATTTGAATGACTTATGCAGGAAGTAGCGCCACCAACAGTAGGTTGGTGTGGCGACCCTGGAAATTTGAAATTATGCTTGCCGAAATTAGTGCCGAATAACAGATTGCCGAATTTGTGATGGCGGACCTGTATTAGGTTAAGTCTGCCTGAAATGCCTTGTCATGATAGTGGCTTTCTTTGTACCAATCAAATTATGAACTGTAAAGGTACATTTGTAACCTTAGCAAAGAAATAAAACTTTATTTTTTTATTTATATTATTATTATTAGCTAGTAGTGAGTAGTGAATATATTTATTGTAGGAAGTCTGAATAAATGAAGAATGGGTACGTATATAATTGAAAACTGCTGTATTAGCGAAATGCTGTAAAGAGAAGCACTGTAAAGCAGGGCCTGCCTGTATCATATCTTAATACCTTCAAAATTCTTTTTTATCAAATAAATCTTCATTAAAAATGGGTACCTTATGGATATGGTAATCAAGTGAGCAAGTTTGCTCTAATATTGTACTGCAATTCAACTACTAAGTTATTGTTATAGACATTAACCATGTTATAAATAGCATACAATACCTACAAATTGATAAGCAAGACACTTGTGCAACACTAGGAATCTTAATTGATGAAGAGTTCTGCCTGCATTGCAGGCTTCATCAGTCGAATACATACAAGGATGCATCACAGTGTTGGAGGAAGGGATGTCTTCAGCCATTCTTTTGCTAACAAATGCTATGCATGACCCACTTCAACTAGTGACCTTGTCTCCAGTGACCTCATCTCCAAGGAGCTATGCATCACCTTCCCCGTAGAACAAGTCTTTGACCAACTGCTTCTGATTTTGTATTCTACTGATGAAGCCTGCGCACAGGCAAAAACATTGTTAATAAACATTCCTAGTGTTGCAGAAGTGTCTTTCATATCATGAATTAACCATATTCAGCTCTCACCTCTGATTGTGTAGAGGTTGAGTAAGGGTTCAACTCTTCCTCTGCTATTGCTGAGGTCAAGCCAGAGACCATCTGTCCCCTTACTGCTGCAGAGGTCAAGCCAAGGACCAACTGTCCCCTTGTTGCCAGAAACCAAGCCAGGGACATTTGGTCCCTGGCTTCTCCTTGTCCCTGTCAGGTGGGGCTCGTGGCCTGGTAGGCAAACCCCGTTCACACGCTGATGGGTCCCAGGTTCGATTCTGGCAAGGGTGGAAACATTGGGCGTGTTTTCTTACATTGGTTGTCCATGTTCACCATCAGTAAATGGGCACCTGGGTGTTAGCGACTGGGTGGGTCACATCCTGGGACAAAAATTGACCTAATTTGCCGAAATGCTCAAGAGCATAACAAGGGGTTTTCTATATATGTAGTAGTATGTATGTCATTGATGTCAGCTAGGCCTGTATATCTTGTACATGTACTTATAGAAAATAAAGATATTATTGTTGTTATTATTATTATTATTGCTGCTGCAGGATCAATGGGACCAACTGTTCCCTTGCTGCTGCAGCAGCAGAGGTAACAGCTGGGTCCAATTCTTCCCTTGCTGTCGAAGGGTCAAGCCTGGGACCCATTCTTTTCCTTCTGCTGCTCCGAAGGTCATGACAGGGTCCTATTATTTCACACTTACTGCTAGTTATGCCTGGGTCCAGCTCTTCCCTGCTTTTGCAGGTTGAGCCAGGGTCTTTTTTCCTGCTGCTAAAGGAATGCTAGTACAGCAGCCAAATGTACCTGAGCAAAACCCTAGGCAAGGCAGGACCTATGAGCAAGTCTCCTAACACCTGCTGACCCACCGGTGGGTGGCATACCGTAGGACCTTAATAAAAACCCGAATGGAAACAACTCATACTACTTGCTTTCCCTATTAACTATCCAAGGGTAATATACAATGAACCCTGTATCGGCCATTCCATGTATCAGCCAATTGGATTTCGGCCGCTTTTCTGGCTGAAATTCTATCCCGGATTTCAGCCGCCAACTTCGAAATCGCCATATTGGACGCGCCCACCCGCCACTCCGCCGCATTCTTGAGTCAGTCTGGCTGTGTTTCTCGGTGAGTGAGCAAGACTCCGCGCATCATCCAACATTTCATTATAATCCATTGTTTTTTTGTGGTTGTTGATTGAATGCACTCGAAATAAGCCACCATGGGCCCAAAGAAAGTTCCTAGTGCCAGCCTTTGGTAAAGAAAGTGAGAAACACGATGAATTCAAGAAAGAAATTGTAGAAAAGTACAAGTGGTGTATGTCACTATTAAAGACACATCCTCCACGACACTA
>WNWK01035046.1:0-20051 GCA_009830355.1 Cherax destructor | reverse complement strand
TCTACTTCTATTCCTTGACTAGCAGTCTTGGTATGGGGAGTGTGAGGGAAAAGTCCATAGATAGGAGTGATGAAAGTGTGAAGGTATGTAGAGTGATGGTTGAATGGTAGTTTGCTTGTTGAGGTGGGGTGAGTGTCTCGCTGCTGCTATACCCCCCTTTTTCCACCCGGTGAGAGGTGTAATGCTAGGCTCCGGCCACAGGTTGAAATCACTCGACTGACCACGCCCGATCTCACTAAGTACTTCACGGCTGCTCGTATCTTCATTATTTTATGTTTAAGAGCTTCACACTTTAATTATTTTGGAGCTTCACTCATGTTTAACAACATTAACTTCTGCTATGTCCTGCCTTGGTTTTTGATAGTTATTTATTACAGTTTCGCCATTTCTTTTAAAGGCCTTATGCCTACTATGTAAATTAATGCTAGTGGTGAGTAATTCTTGTGGTTTCTTTCACAGTCCTCTGTTTCCGCACGGATCATCGGATTCAAGGCTGAGTGGGGGGGCCGGCGTACTCACCAATTGAGAGAGTAGTTACCACCAACTCTACACTACACCAGTAGTACCTCAGTACACACTAGAAACATCAGGCAACTGTACGTTACCAGGGGACAACTTTTAACTGAGTCCCGGACATCATTTGTGACATTGTGGATGTTTGACAACTGTTGGATTTGTGGAAAACATCGAGGCAACAACAATACCACCACCACCACCACGGAGTCAACATGGATTCATTGCTTCTGTGTTAAGATCATCACAGCTGTAAATATCTAGCTTTGGATCATATATATATATATTTTTTGTTTTCATTTTTCTTAATATAGGATTATTATAATCATATTTACGTATTTATTATTTAAATTTCATTCTATTAAAATAGTGCTTATTTTTCTTGTTATTATTGTCTTTTTATATTATACTTTTCCTGAGATTGGCGACAACCTTCACAAGGATTAATCATACTGCCATACTACGTTCATTTACTGAGTGTGTTGACGTGAGAAGATCGAGTCTGACTTTTGTTCCTACCCTTACACCAGCTTGATCACTCTCATATACCTCTCTCTATCTCTTATCTCTCGCTGGCAGCTGTGGGAAGCATCGTCAACACGCTCTACGAGGCTTTGTTACGAGGATCTCTGTTGCTCCCGATGCTCACATAGCAATGTGCATTGTAACTCACGGCTTTTATCCTAAGTCTGAGGGGGCGGCTGTTGCCTGGCAAATTAATTTTTTTTTATCGTCCGATTTCTTTCATTTTTGGAGTACTTTAAGACGCCTCTTTAAATTATACATTGCCCACGTTTCAATAAAATAGCCCGACAAACAACTGAGAAAAAAATTACCCAAAATCATATATGGCAAGCCCTACGCAGTACTGGCACTGCGAGAAGCTGTTTGGGCACTACCTGCTGATAAAACATTGCTAATCCGAATGTCTCACGAAACTAATTACTGTAATTTATGCTATCTTCATTCTTAAAAAAAAATAAAGTTAGTGTGGTACTGACTTAGCAAAATATCTGCCACTTTTTCCCCCACACACACAAAAAATTGTGATAAAAAGAAAATAATTTCACCAGTTTGTAAACCAATCATTCTTTTATGTTGTCTGTCCTGTAACGTCGATACACGACACTTCCCTACCCGGGGAGCCGATGCCGGGTCCACCATATTGGAAGAGACCCGGGCCGGGATCCATACCGGCAAATCACATAGAATAAGTAAGTAAGTTAATTCAGGTATACACAAATACAGTTACATAGATTATCATACATAACAGCATATGTGTAGAAAACCTAGGATTACCCAAAAAAGTCAGACAGAGTGACTTATTTCCATTGGGGTCCATTTAATACCTTAATATTATACACTGTAGGAGATACGTATGTTTTTATACTATATAGGATATATACTAGGAATAAGGTAAAAAGAGTTATTTACATTTACATGTATGTTAGCAAAAAAAATAAAAAAACATTCTCCTCCCTTTCTGTCGCTACATTCATTAGGTGCCTTTTGGCTCTCTTCTTGAACTGGCTCATGCTATGACTGGCTTTGACATGTGCAGGCAGTCTGTTCCATTCCTTTATTGCTGTACAATAAAAGGTGTTTGAAGCCTGGCCACTGACTGTGGGTACTACAAAGTTGTGTGTGTGTACTCACCTAATTGTGGTTGCAGGGGTCGAGACTCAGCTCCTGGCCCCGCCTCTTCGCTGTCTGCTACTGGGTCTCTGCTCTCCCTGCTCCATGAGCTTTATCATACCTTGTCTTAAAACTATGTATGGTTCCTGCCTCCACTATATCTTTCTCTAGTCCATTCCACTTCCTGACTACTCTGTGGCTGAAGAAATGTTTCCTGACATCCCTTTGACTCATCTGAGTCTTCAGCTTCCAGTTGTGTCCCCTTGTTTCTGTGTTCCCTCTCTGAAACAACCTGTCACTATCTACCTTGTCAATTCCCCGCAGTATTTTATATGTCTTTATCATGTCTCCTCTGACCCTTCTTTCCTCCAGTGTTGTTAGTCCTATTTCCCTCAATCTTTCTTCATAAGACAGATCCCTGAGTTGTGGAACTAACCTTGTCGCAAACCTTTGCACTTTCTCCAGTTTCCTTACGTGCTTGACCAGGTGTGGGTTCCAGACTGGTGCTGCATATTCTAGTATGGGCCTGACATACACGGTATACAGTGTCTTGAACGATTCCTTGTTAAGGTAACGGAACGCTAATCTAAGGTTTGCCAGACGCCCATATGCTGCCGCAGTTATCTGGTTGATGTGTGCCTCCGGAGACGTGCTTGGCGTTATACTCACTCCAAGGTCTTTCTCCTTTGCCGAGGTTTGTAGCCTTTGTCCGCCCAGCTTGTACTCTGTCAGCGGTCTTCTTTGCCCTTCTCCGATCCTCATGACTTTGCATTTAGAGGGATTGAATTCGAGAAGCCATCTGCTAGACCAGATGTCGAGCTTGTCCAGGTCTGTTTGCAGCCCTGCCTGGTCCTCTTCCGATGTGATTCTCATTATTTTCACATCATCCGCGAATACACACACTTCTGAGTCTATCCCGTCCGTCATGTCATTTACATATACCAGGAATAACACTGGTCCTAGGACTGACCCCTGCGGTACACCGCTCGTCACAGGCGCCCACTGTGATACCTCACCACGCACCATGACCCGTTGTTGCCTTCCTTTGAGGTATTCCCTGATCCATTCCAGTGCCCTTCCTGTTATACCTGCTTGTTCTTCCAGCTTCTTTACTAATATCATGTGAGGAACTGTGTCAAAGGCCTTCCTGCAGTCCAGGAAAATGCAATCAACCCACCCTTCTCTTTCCTGCCTTACCTCTGTTACTTTATCATAGAACTCTAGGAAGTTTGTTACACAGGATTTGCCTTCCCGGAATCCGTGCTGTCTGGTGTTTATTATCCTGTTCCGCTCAAGGTGTTCCACCATTCTTTTCCTGATGATTTTCTCCAGGACTTTGCACACTATACATGTAAGTGACACCGGTCTATAGTTTAGTGCCTCTTTTCTGTCTCCTTTTTTAAAAATGGGGACTACGTTGGCCTTCTTCCATACCTCAGGTAGCTGCCCAGTTTCAAGGGATGTGTTGAATATTATGGTAAGTGGCACACTCAGTACCTCAGCGCCTTCACGAAGAACCCACGGGGAGATATTGTCCGGACATATCGCCTTTGAGGTATCGAGGTCACTGAGTAACTGCTTCACTTCCTCCTCAGTTGTGTGTATGCCCTCTAGCACTTGGTACATCCCTTGTTGGTGACGAACCATGTCCTGCCTACCCAGCTGCCTTCCTTCCTCCATTGTGAATACTTCCTTAAACCTCAAGTTGAGCTCCTCACATACCTCTTGATCATTACTTGTGAGTTCCCCATCTTCTCTCCTCAGCCTTATCACCTGGTCCTTGACTGTTGTCTTCCTCCTGATGTGACTGAACATCAGTTTCGGGTCGGACTTAACTTTCGATGCTATGTCGTTTTCGTACTGTTTCTGGGCCTCCCTCCGTACTTGTGCATACTCGTTTCTAGCTCTTCTACTAATCTCTTTGCTTACTTGGGTTCTTTGCCTTCTGTACCGTTTCCATTCTCTGATACTCTGAGTCTTTGCCTCCCTGCACCTTTGGGTAAACCAGGGGCTCTTTCTGGCCTTCCCATTTAAACCTTTGCCTCTGGGTATAAACCGTTCCTCTGCCTCCTTGCACTTTGCCCCTACGTATTCCATCATTTCATTTATTGTCAGTCCTTCCATTTCCCTTTCCCACTGAATGTCCTGCAGGAAATTCCTCATGCCCGTGTAGTTTCCTCTTTTAAAGTCTGGTTTGTCTCTATCGGTACTGTTTCCCCTCTCCACCTGTAGCTCTACTATGTACTCAAAGCTAAGCAATATATGGTCACTGGCTCCCAGGGGGCTCTCGTGCGTTATGTCTTCAATATCTGAGCTGTTCAGGGTGAATACAAGGTCCAGTCTTGCTGGTTCATCTTCTCCCCTCTCTCTGGTTGTGTCCCTGACATGTTGGTGCATCAGGTTTTCCAGTACCACGTCCATCATCTTGGCTCTCCAAGTTTCTGGACCCCCACGTGGTTCATGGTTCTCCCAGTCGATCTCCCTGTGGTTGAAATCTCCTATGACCAGTAGCTTCGCTCTGCTCATGTGTGCTTTTCTTGCCACCTCCGCCAGGGTGTCCACCATCGCTCTGTTGTTCTCATCGTATTCTTTTCCTGGCCTCCTGCAGTTCTGTGGTGGGTTATACATCACTGCAATGATTATCTTATGCTCCCCAGACTGGATGGTACCTACTATGAAATCCCGTTCTCTACCCCCCTCCACTCCTACCATTTCCTCGAATCTCCAGCGGTGCCTTACAAGCAGTGCGACCCCTCCACCCCCCCTGCTCCTCCTATCTTTCCTCAGGATCTGATATCCCTGTGGGAAGATTGCATCTGTTACTGTCTCATTTAGTTTAGTTTCTGTGACCGCTATGATGTCTGGGGATGCCTCATCTATTCTTTCATTCCACTCTTCATACTTATTCTTAATTCCATCCGCATTTGTGTACCAAACCTTCAACCTTGTTTCCAATACTGTGGCCCTGGGGAGATCTTGGTGGGATGGGGGTGTGGGCAGGGTGCCCACAGGGGGTTGCAGCATGGGTGGGGGTGATTGTATGGTTGGGGTATGGGCAGGTGGGGTGCAGCTTGAGGTGGGGGTGGGGGTAACTGTGACGGTGGGTTTTCATTTGCTAGGGTGGGGACAGGGGGCCTGAAAAGCCTAGGCATACCTAGGCATATTATTGGCCATCTTGTAATATCAACTTTAATGTATAACTATAAGTACCCCCCACCTTGTATTACATGAAATAAAGAATTTGAATTTGAATTTGAATAAGTGGGTGTGGTGGGTTGTTTGTGATATGAGGCCCGCTGAGTGTATTTCCAGTGTGTGTGTTTGTTCTGCTTGGGCTTGGTGTCCTCCGTATCTCGCTGTCTCCGTGTGTGTGTGTGTGTGACCCAACTAATATTTACACCAATAACTCATTACAGTTGTGGTCGGGTGTAGACTAATAAATTCCTCATTGCTTTATAATTTGTTCATGATTGCAACCATGTATAAACATAAGTAAATTTACTTACTTACATGATTCATTACCTTATAACTTGTGAATTCATTACCTTTGTACCTTGTTCAGCTATCAAAACTTTGGGGCCCAGTCTCTGGACCCATTATATACCTCTGTAATCTGCAAATACTTTTGTAACTTGTCATGATTGTGACCAGATCTACCTGAGTTCATTACCTTTGTAACTTGCTCAGCTATCAAACTTTGAGGTCCAGTCCCTGGACCCATTATGTACCTCTGTAATCTTTTGACTACCGCCCACAAGATGGGTATGGGGTGCATAATAAAGATATTAAACTAACTAACTGCTCTCTGCCCCTAGTACTATGACTGCTTTGGTTCCCAGCCTTGACAATATTGGCAGCAAGATATTCTGGACACTGTTTGTGAGCAATTTTATAAACTTGATTCAATTTAAGTTGTTTTACTCTGTATTCAATATTTAGCATATCCAATTGTTGTAATTCATCCAGGGCTACATGCTCTCTTGGGCCCAGGTCCAGGATAGAATAGAATGTTGTCTGTGAAATTCATTGCATTCCTGTAATTATTAATGGCAGACGGCCAAGATATAAATGAATAACTTACTTCGGAGATAATCGACAAAATCGAGTGCTGACCGAAAAAAAAATCGAGAAAATAATTTTTTTTCAGTTTTATGGTGCATTACGAGAATATATCAGTTATCCTTGTACTACACTACGTTTTCTCTAATATAAGTACCCAGGTGGAGATTAGAGGACGTAGGATTATCCCCTATTCTCTTAGCGGTAACTTCATCCCTCCGGCCGACCGCTCGGTATTATGCCAAATATTATTCATTCTGGAGTATTTACCCCATTTCTATGTTATTTATATTGCTTATTATGTCATAGTAGATCAATTGTGATAGATAAATAAGCCGTAGTTCTGATATTAGCATAATAATAAAGCATATTCCCGGCATCACCAGACTCATAAATTCCTGCTGACGTATGCTATGCAAATGTTCTTAGACGGTTCCTGATTATCTCTCAGACCCGTATTAGCTCCACCCGCTCTGTTATGATACCAAATCTTTAATTATTATATTAGAAAGAATAATACAAGACATAAATGAAAAAAAAATGGAAAAATTTAAAATTGTCGACATGTGAGCAGGTATGCTACGGGTGGCGGTGACACCATATGTATTATAAATGACTATAATTCCTTGTAGCCTTGGCGCCCAGTTAGCTAGACGTTTTGGTCCAAGGCAGCCAGCCTTCAGGCAGGTGGTTTTCAGATTTTCATCTCATCCCCTGCATGCATCTAACTCCCATGGTCGGTAGGATCTCGGATGCACATATTAAAAATAATGTTGACCTTACTGAAAAGCTCTAGAAATTAAATGTCCCACATGACTTTACCCTAGGGAGCTTTGATGTCACAGCTCTGTTCACCAAAGTCCCTGTCCCTGACTTGCTTTCGTACCTTGAAGAGGAACTAGAAAACTTCCACATGCCCTGCTCCACGAACATAATAATTGAATTGATAAAATTTTGTGTTACTGACTGCAAGTTCTTGTTTGAAGGGAAATACAATGCTCAAAAACAAGGCATGGCAATGGGAAATCCCCTTAGCCCCTTACTCAACTACTTGTATATGGAATTCTATGAGACCAGACTTCTAAAGACATTCTCCCAGATAAAGCTAGTTGGTTCAGATACATAGATGATGTTCTTTGCTTATGGCCTAGAGATCACACATTGATGAGTTCCTACCTCGACTTAACATGAAATAAACAACTCTGTCGTTCCTAGATGTCTTAATCCATCGTGTTGATGGAAAAATCAAAGTTACAGTTTATAGGAAGTCCACCAATGTGTTGTAATACATTCACTAATATTACAATCATGAAACCAGGGTAAAAAGGAGTGCGTTCCTCACAATGTTCTTGAGAGCCTTGCGCATCTGCAGTCCAGAGGACGACATCAGCAAGATATTCAACATAGCCACAAAACTGAGATATCCCAGGGATTTTGTGGAGAAGGTATTAATGTCAGCAAGAAAGACTTTCTACACGACTGAACATAAGGAAGTGATGGCCAGGAATAATGTACTAGTTTTACCATACAATGAGAATCTGGTTTGCCTGCGTGAGCCATTAAAAAGATCAATATAAATCTTGCTTTCAAAAACACTGGGACTGTGAAACAAAGGCTGATTAAAAACACACCCTCCCACACACCCTCCAACAAAGTTGGTGGGGTTTACAAGGTACCATGTACTCAGTGTCCTCTCTCATATATTGGTCAAACAGGTAAACTTCTGGAAACCAGAATAGCCCAACATAAATGCTCAGTCAGGACAGAGCAGGAGTCGAACGCTATCTTTAACCACGTTAGTTCCTGTAATCACCCACCTGTAAGAAAGTAAACCCCCCTGATTAAATTGGTCACCTGTGGTGTATAAATTTTTAGTGATGAGTTTCAGAAATTACCGTTATTATTATTGATAATATTGTGATTATTACTATTTCTGTAAATGTTCAGCTATCATAACTTTAGGTCCAGCCTTTGGACCCATTATGTACCTCTAATCTTTTGACTACCGCCCACAGGATGGGTATGGGGTGCATAATAAATATGTTAAACTAAACTAACTGTAAATGATACCGGAAAACATTTCCAACCTTTTCCTCTCTGCAACGGTAAACATGGTCAGAGTATTCTTGATACATAAACATGCTATCTGTAAGTTATTTGCAAATATCATTATTGCTGTAAAAGCTGGGAATTAACTCGAGAAATGTATTATAAGTGTGACCATTCTCGCATGTGACGTTCTGTTATTGTTGTTTCCAATATTTTTTCACTAGAATGTTAATATGTGATACGTTGTATAAAGTTCATTTTTTATGTATCTGATTATTTTTCTAATATTAGTATTAATTGTAATAATTATTGTGATTAGAAATACGGTTTATAGAGGGGAGTTGAACGCCTTTTATAGGAGTTTTATGAAAAGTTTGCATACACGGGTGGGAATTTTGTTCTAATTGTTTACCTGGAGTTTACCTGGAGAGAGTTCCAGGGGTCAACGCCCCTGCGGCCCGGTCTGTGACCAGGCCTCATGTTGGACCTGAGCCTGATCAACCAGGCTGTTACTGCTGGCCGCACGCAGTCCAACGTACGAACCACAGCCTGGCTGGTCAGGTACCGACTTTAGGTGCCTGTCTAAAAACAGCCAGGGGTTTGTTGGTAATCCCCCTGGGAGGCAGTTGAAGAAATTGTGGAGGGAAATATGAGAGGTATCTTGTAAACTAGCCTCCACTCCCTTCTCTTTTGTTGGCTTAAGCAGCCTTTATCGTCGCCTCATGTACATCAATCTGCTGCTAACAAGTGAGTTCATAACCTGTCTTAAGATGGATATGTAGAGAAGCCCAGATATTAATAGAGGTAGATTTTTGGGGGAGATAATCACTGGGGAAACAAGCCTCCAGCCGGCATTTGTCATACTACCCTAGATAAGGGCTATTAACTGTGTATGCCTTTATAACTTGCCTTATTATTATAGCACAAATAATACCTGTATATTGTATAATTGGAGTCAATTGTACGAATAGTGATAATTTAAGGTGTAAATGTGTTTATGTATGACTCCACCAAAGTTGTCTGGATATGCAGCTTATAACTTAAGGTCAACCAACTGTTGTGTGATGTATGTCAGAAAAAACTTGCCACATTCACTTCTTACCCTGCAGAGTCGAGTAAACATGCAGTATCATGGTGTCAGAGTATACGCAGGCGATTTTTCCATAAACATTTTTAATCTTTATGCCCCAACCAACCAGCTTCGACCTGATGCTTTACCAGATCGCATCAATAGTGAACCTACCCTCATACTTGGAGACTTTAATGCCAGACATAAGAATATTGTTGGGTCTATAACAAACACCAATGGAACTAAACTAGTGAAATTTCTAAATGAGCATGATAATGTTCGTATTGTAGGCACTACTGAGCCTACTCACATATATGGTGGCATACTAGATCTGGGTATTGGATTTAATACATCATATACGATGCATGACTCTGTCATGCATCGTATATGATGGTCGGCACGGTCCGCAAAGCACTGCGTACCTTGTCATGAGGTTCGTAGGTTCGAGTCTCCGTCGGCCAGAGATCAGTGTTTGTATATATATATATATATATATATATATACACCTAATTAAATCCCATTTTATTTATCTAAATAAATCCCCTTTTGTTTACCTGTCTTATTTCTAACTTTAATAACTGGAAAATTAATGAATATCTTTGGGGAATTCTTCAGTGGAATTAAATTAAATGTATTTGTTATAGTTTTTAAATACAATAATAAAACAAGATATGTGTACTGTTATTCTTTATTTTAATTTTTCTCAATCAATAAACACAAATACAATGGATAAAGAGCCTAATAATAAAAAAATTAGAAAATAACTCTTAATGGTTACGAGCGTTTGGACTTAGGATGGATCAGGACACGTCAGGATAGGTGACTTGATAATGGTCTTGGATGGAGCGAAACATCATCATAAGTGCGGGTCACTGGTGAAATGTTCCAGCCACGTAATTGTGATTTATTTCTTATTTGATTCTGTCTTGAAGGTCAGCTGAGTTAAGGTCAAGACTAGTGCTTATAAGTGACCAAAGCTTTGAACCCTTCACCGTTGTCGGTGAAGTTTACAACCTGATGGAAGATAGACGGAGAACATTAGTCCAACCTGAGACAATAACACTAGACGGAGGGAAGAATAACGGGGTGGTACTTGAGGGTAAATGGGAGGGGCAGAGAGCAGAGGATTTGGAAGTCCACAGTGAGGCTGTCTGCTGAGGAGGAGGTTCTATCTCTTTGTATATTAAGGCTTACAGTCTATTAACTAGGAGGAGGAAGAGCAGAGAGAGAAGAGGAGGGAAAGAATGGAAAAATAGAGCTTGAAATAATGAAGGAAGCGATAAAGCTCAGGTCATTGTTGCTCGTCACACTTGTCATCAGCAAGACGGAGGTTTGAGCCTACACCACTCTCCTTGTACTTGAATGACCCCTCCCCAACACACACACACACACACACACACACATTACAACGCAGGAAAGGGGCAGTGATATCCAACCTGTATGCGTCCGTCGGGCAGGAGGACGCGGTATTCTCCCTTCGTGATGTGACCGTCACTCTTCTCCACGTGGCTGAAGATGTTACTGCTGTCGGCGTTGTTAACGTTCCAGTTGAAGTCATAGGGCATTCCCTTCGGCGTCTGGAGAAGAGAGACAGAGAGAGACAAATAACAAAAGACAAGGGAGAGAGTTAGGGCTCTGTTCAGATGGACTAAAATACGTGAATGCACCTCGAGCGTTTGTTCTGACATCGTCTCGCTCTGTGTAGAGCTGTTGACAAAACTACACAGAGCGAAGCCCTGTCACAAGGTCACCTGGTTCTGTATATACACTTGCTCTCAACAATATCGTCATCTTATGTTATGTTATGCTCATGTTATGCTCATGTTATGCTCATGTTATGTTATGTTATGCTCATGAATTATCACCACGCGGAGCGTTGTATATTGACTTCTTAAGTGGCAGAAGAAACAGTATGGTCATCAAAGATGCTGTTTCAAGGATGCTGTATCAAGGATGCTGTATCAAGACTGCAGTATCAAGCCTACTGTATCAGGGGTTCTTTACCATCCCCCCTCACCACCAGCACTCACTGTCGGTGGTCCGTAGATGCCAGGAGGAGGAATGGGAGGGTCGAGGCTGTAGGTCAGTCTGGGCTTCAGCAGGGCTTGCTGCTGGGCTGACACCAGAGACAGGGCACCCTCTGCCCCAGTCATTGTTACTATGATCACTGCTACACACACCTGTTCATACATCAGAAATCATTATTATTATTATTATTATTATTATTATTATTATTATTATTATTATTATTATTATTATTATTATTATTATTATTATTAATCCCGCCATCCACTGCCCTTCCTGCTACCCACTATATCATCTGTCCTGGCGTCCAGTTGTCCTGGCGTCCAGTTGTCCTGGCGTCCAGTTGTCCTGGCGTCCAGTTGTCCTGGCGTCCAGTTGTCCTGGCGTCCAGTTGTCCTGCCGTCCAGTTATCCTGGCGTCCAGTTGTCCTGCCGTCCAGTTGTCCTGCCGTCCAGTTGTCCTGGCGTCCAGTTGTCCTGCCCTCCAGTTGTCCTGGCGTCCAGTTGTCCTGGCGTCCAGTTGTCCTGCCTTCCACTTGTGGCCAGACACACATCTCGTGCTTACGAGATGTAATTAAGTATGTATTTATTTACGTTAACTTAATCTGAGCTAACTGAAAGCTTTTGCTTCAGATGACGTTTTTTCTTTCAAGGCGAAACACCTTTCTAAGAGCTTACTGCTCGTCATGTTAGTTTATGCTTACTAGTTAGTGTGTTGTCACAGTCACATTATATGAAGTAATATATGTCTTAACTGATATAGAAGAACAATAGACAAATATGGTATTATGATGACGCTTCGCCTCTCCTCGGTGAGAGGCGAAACTTGGCTAGTAAAGCTCTACATAGAGAGAAACTTGGCTAGTAAAGTGCTACATAGAAAGAAACTTGGCTAGTAAAGTGCTATATAGAAAGAAACTTGGCTAGTAAAGCTCTACATAGAGAGAAACTTGGCTAGTAAAGTGCTACATAGAAAGAAACTTGGCTAGTAAAGCTCTACATAGAGAGAAACTTGGCTAGTAAAGCTCTACATAGAGAGAAACTTGGCTAGTAAAGTGCTACATCGAAAGAAACTTGGCTAGTAAAGCGCTACATCGAAAGAAACTTGCTAGTAAAGTGCTACATAGAAAGAAACTTGGTTAGTAAAGTGCTACATAGAGAGAAACTTTCCTCACTAAAAGTTTTGTCTCTTTACATATTACTGTCGACAGAATGCTATTGTATCCACTGTCTCAGACCGAGCCGCGGGGGCGTTGACCCCCGAAACCCTCTCCAGGTAAACACTACTCTAGTTGATAGGATTACTACGTGTCTTGTGTTTGGTATTGGTGTTAGGTGTTTGGTATATGAAAGAGGTGAAGATACCTTCATGATGCTGGACAGACACGAGGGAATGGTTGTGTCGTCAGTTGCTCTTCTCACACACACTGATGCTCACACACTCAACCACTGCATTATTTATACTCTGAGGGCACACCCTCATACCACTAGTATCTCACTTCATACCTATCCTCTCACTCCCTTCACCTCTCCCTAACACATTCCCTCCCACCAGCCCACCCTCCCTCACGTCCTACCTCAAAAGACTTTGTTTTGTCCATATCATTAGTGATAAAGATATCTTCAACATGGGATAGGCCATGGTGATTCCCAAGTTCCAGCTCTGCTGGAAAGACACCTCTGAATCTCCAGTACCTGATGAACACTTAGAATTAATAATAATAATAATAATAATAATTTTTATTTGGACATGATACAAAGAATTACATTTGGTTATTGAGATTACATGAGGTGTACATGCCAAAAGCCCCTAGTATGCAGGGCATTTTGGGCAGACTTAAAATTAACTTAAAACTAGATTGTAAGAATTATTGTAGATAGTATACAATGAGTAAAGGTGAGTATTTAAGCTATGAAATTTGAACATAGTTTTGTACTTTTGTCTTCATTATAAAATTAATTAAATCAGATTATACAAATTAAAGCAATAGTAATAATAAAATAATAAAAAGTTATGGTTGATAATTTATAAAATAAGTAAAGCTGCTTATCAAGTTTTAAAGTTTGAATATAAGTTGAACATATCAATTAATTGTAGCAATTTATTGCAGCAATGCAACTAATTGAGTGAGATAACAATTTAAAACAATTTAAAACAATTAATTGCATTGCAGTTAGTTTACGTGGTCATTATAATATAAGTGTTGGGAATAATTAGCTAAGTAAGTATTATTCATAACAGGTTTTACATTCATTCATTCAATCGTTCATTCATACATTACATTGACTTTAAAGTCAGGTTTTACGTTAAGTGATTATTCTACTTTGCTGGGAATGGTTGATATGGAGCAATTATCTTTGGGTGAGAAGGTGGTTTTTTAGCATCGTTTTGAATTGGGGTACAGGTAGGGTTTCTTTGGCAATGAACAAGGAACACGTGACCTCATTTCTCAGTTGAAGTCCCCCAGCTCCGACAGACAGATTTCTACTTTTGTTCCCTCTGTATAATTATCACATAGTTGTACATAGATGGTATACAATGTCGATAAGATAAAGAAATTAGACACATGCGACATCTGGGTATCTTTATTTGTAGACGTTCCGCCCTCCAGTCTTCCAGACTTCAAGACTACGGTACTCTTCAACGCCAACGCTGAGGGACTGATTGCCTAGTCATTTGTATACATTTCTACAGTCTACTATGTTCATGAAATTGTATTTATAATGCCACATACGTACATCAGCAGCACACTGCTGATGTACGTAGTTTTGCTATATAAACAAAAATTATCTCCTTTCTCCCTCCCCATCTCTCTTTCTTTTCTTCTTCCTTTTCTGCCTTATCCTCTCCCTCCCTATCTCTATTTCCCTTCTGCCTTATCCCCTCCCTCCCCATCTCTCTCTCCATCTTCTTCCTTATCCTCTCCCAACCTATCTCTCATCCCCTCTCCTATCTTTTCCTCTCCCTCCCCATCTGCCTTTCCTTTACCTCCCTTCTGGTTGACAGGAGAAAAATAAAATTGTGTGAAAAACGTATAAAAATCCTAATAAGGAGTAATGTTAAATACAGAATCATGTGGTAAAATCATAAAAATAAATATGCAAGTTTTATTGACACAATCGAACGAAAAATAAGTGAATAAATATAAATTATTGAGAATCTGCAATAGCGGAGATGTGTAGATCTCTCGGTTTACACACGCTGAGTTTAACCCCTATTTTAGTTACGCACATACACGCACACGCACATACACCCACATGCATCTGTATGCACACGCATGTGTATTTTTATATTTTACTGCATAAGAATATCGTCCTTCACTATTCCTTTTGTTTACACTGAGGTGATGGAGGCTGCTGGACTAATAAGGTACTGAGATTCCCTTCTGGGATCAAGGAAAATATTTGAGAGTCCGTGGTTCGATCATCTGCACGGATGAAAACATTAGGCATGTTTCCTTACACTTGCTGCCTTTGTTGACCTAGCAGCAAGTACAGTGCTAGTCACGGCATTATACCGCCCCTCCCCCACACACGTACCAAAACACATACCATGAAAGATTATAATATATATATTTGCACACTTACTGAGGTTTTAATACTTGGTGCTGCGTCATTTACGCTTAATCACGTCCCTCAGCCGTGTAGGAAGACTCTCACACAAATTCTTGAGGGTTTGGGGAGGTATGTTATTCCATGCCTCATGTAGAGCAGCCTCCAGCCCCGGGATGAAACTGATATCCTTGCCCAGTAAACTTTGTTTCACTATTGACCAGAGGTTCTCAATAGGGTTTAGGTCTGGGGAATTGCCTGGCCAGTCATTAAAGAACCTCAATTCACAGTCCTTAAGCCCCTGAACTACAGAATTTGGTGGTATGACACGGTGCACCATCCTGCATAAAAACCGTAGCCCCACACTTGTTAAACGCCTCAGGTAAATTGTCACACAATAACTACAGGTAATTATACTGGTTCATGTACTGGTTTTTAGGAAGCACAATGAGTTCACCAACACTGAGCACTGAAACACCCCCAAACCATGAGCGAGTCTGGGTGTTTGGTGGTCCCACAGGTGTAGTGTGGGTCTAGCAGGTCACAACCTCTGCTTTAAGCAGAGGTATGATAAAGCTCATGGCGCAGGGAGAGTGACCCAGTAGCGGCCAGTGAAGAGGCGGGGCCAGGAGCTTTGACTCGACCCCTGCAACCACAACTAGGTGAGTACATGTTCCCCACGGTTACAGGTATTGATATTGATATTTATTTATTTATTTCTCTGTAAAAAATTACAATGTGTGTTTTACATTTAAATGACAATACAGTAATTATAAAGATGGCCGTTAGCATGCCTGGCATGCCTGGGCATGCCTAGCATGCCTGGCATACCTGGGCATTGTAATGAAGCAAATCAGCCCCTCAAGCTTTATTATGTAAGATGTGATACATATTAGTTGTGAAAATTTCATGACTGTCCTCACTTGTATTTCTTGTCTATTACCTGGAGAGATTACCTGGAGAGAATTCCAGGGGTCAACGCCCCTGCGGCCCGGTCTGTGACCAGGCCTGATCAACCAGGCTGTTACTGCTGGCCACACGCAGTCCAACGTACGAACCACAGCCTGGCTGGTCAGGTACCGACTTTAGGTCCCTGTCCAGTGCCTGCTTGAAGACAGCCAGGGGTTTGTTGGTAATCCCCCTTATGTATGCTGGGAGGCAGTTGAACAATCTTGGGCCCCTGACACTTATTGTGTTGTCCCTCAACGTGCTAGTGGCACCCCTGCTTTTCATTGGGGGGATGTTGCATCGCCTGCCGAGTCTTTTGCTTTCGTAGGGAGTGATTTTCATGTGCAAGTTTGATACTAATCCCTCGAGAATTTTCCACGTGTATATAACAATGTATCTCTCCCGCCTGCGTTCTAGGGAGTACAGGTTTAGAAACTTCAAGCGTTCTCAGTAATTGAGGTGGTTTATCGCACTTATGCGTGCCGTGAAGGTTCTCTGCACATTTTCAAGGTCAGCAATTTTACCTGCCTTGAAAGGTGCAGTTAGTGGGCAGCAATATTCCAGCCTAGATAGAACAAGCGACCTGAAAAGTGTCAACATGGGCTTTGCATCCCTGGTTTTGAAGGTTCTCATTATCCATCCTGTCATTTTTCTAGCAGATGCGATTGCTACGGTGTTATGGTCCTTGAAGGTGAGATCCTCTGACATGATCACTTCCAGGTCTTTGACACTAGTTTTTCGCTCTATTGTGTGGTTGGAATTAGTTTTGTACTCCGATGAGATTTTAATTTCCTCACGTTTTCCGTATCTGAGTAATTGAAATTTCTCATCATTGAACTTCATATTGTTTTATGCAGCCCATTTAAAGATTTGGTTTATGTCTGCTTGGAGTCTTGCAGTGTCTTCAACGGTGGACACTGTCATACAGATTCGGGTGTCATCTGCAAAGGAAGACATGGCACTGTGGCTTATATCCCTGTCTATATCCGATATGAGGATGAGGAACAGGATGGGAGCGAGTACTGTGCTTTGTGGTTTAGTTTGATATCTTTATTATGCACCCCATACCCATCCTGTGGGCGATAGTCAAAAGATTACAGAGGTACATAATGGGTCCAGGGACTGGACCTCAAAGTTTGATAGCTGAGCAAGTTACAGAGGTAATGAACTCAGATGGATCTGGTCACAATCATGACAAGTTACAAAGGTATTTGCAGATTACAGAGGTATATATAGGGTCCAGAGACTGGGCCCCAAAGTTTTGATAGCTGAACAAGGTACAATGGTAATGAATTCACTAGTTACAAGGTAATGAATCATGTAAGTAAAGTCTGAGGCAGCTAATGTGAAAAGCTCTGTTCCACAAGGCACAAGGTCTTCAGATGCATGATAGAACTGATAAATTGGCTAAGTTTTATGCTTTCAAAGAGGGGATAGATTACAATCTTGGCTTGCCAGTTAGCAGTTTGAGAACAATAATACGAAAAGAACTTCAACTGAATTTTATTGACTTAAGACTCAGGGAGATTGACACCAGTCAGTCCATCTATCATCATTATATCATGCAGGAGGAGCCACATGTCTATGGTGCATCCAACAAAATAAGCAGACTCTTGGATGTCACTACCGCCCGCCTCCGGCTGGGTTACAAGTATCTTTGGCAGGTTAAATCACCATCACCAGATGTAGACCAAACAAAATGTAAACTTTGCCAGTTGGATTATTGTCACACCCTGCGTCATTATGTACTGGAGTGCGATAAAATTAATGAATTCAGAGACAACTCACTCAGAAATGTTCAAGATATGTCAAAGTATTTTATCCACAGTGGTATATTACAGACCATTCTGGAAAAATACCCTGACTTTGCTCCCTGTAAATAAAGCATTGCCACGTGTGTGTGTGTGTACTCACCTATTTGTTCTCACCTATTTGTGGTTGAAGGGGTCGAGTCATAGCTCCTGGCCCCGCCTCTTCACTGATTGCTACTAGGTCCTCTCTCTCCCTGCTCCATGAGCTTTATCAAACCTAGTCTTAAAACTATGTATGGTTCCTGCCTCCACTATGTCGCTTTCTAGGCTATTCCACTTCCTGACAACTCTATGACTGAAGAAATACTTCCTAACATCCCTTTGACTCATAGGAGTCTTCAACTTCCAATTGTGAACCCTTGTTTCTGTGTCCCCTCTCTGGAATATCTTGTCTCTGTCCACCTTATCTATTCCTCGCAGTATTTTATATGTCGTTATCATGTCTCCCCTAACCATCCTGTCCTCTAGTGTCGTCAGGCCGATTTCCCTTAACCTTTCTTCGTAGGACAATCCCCTTAACTCTGGGACTAGTCTTGTTGCAAACCTCTGCACTTTCTCTAATTTCTTGACGTGCTTGACCAGATGTGGGTTCCAAACTGGTGCTGCATACTCCAGTATGGGCCTGACGTATATGGTGTACAGAGTCTTGAATGATTCCTTAGTGAGGTATTGGAATGCTATTCTTAGGTTTGCGAGCCGCCCGTATACTGCAGCAGTTATCTGATTGATGTGTGCCTCAGGAGATGTGCTCGGTATTATACTCACCCCAAGATCTTTTTCCTTGAGTGAGGTTTGCAGTCTTTGGCCACCTAGACTATACTCTGTCTGCGGTCTTCTTTGCCCTTCCCCGATCTTCATGACTTTACATTTGGCAGGGTTAAATTCTAGGAGCCAGTTACTGGACCAGGCTTGTAGCCTGTCCAGGTCTCTTTGTAGTCCTGCCTGATCCTCGACTGATTTAATTCTTCTCATTAACTTCACATCATCTGCAAACAGGGACACTTCTGAGTCTATCCCTTCTGTTATGTCATTCACATATACCAAAAACAGTACAGGTCCTAGGACTGACCCTTGTGGAACCCCACTCGTCACAGGTGCCCACTCTGACACCTCGTCACGTACCATGACTCGTTGTTGCCTCCCTCTCAGATATTCTCTGATCCATTGCAGTGCCTTTCCTGTTAGGTGTGCCTGATCCTCTAGCTTTTGCATTAACCTCTTGTGAGGAACTGTGTCGAACGCCTTCTTGCAGTCCAAGAAAATGCAGTCTATCCACCCCTCTCTCTCGTGTCTTACTTCTGTTACCTTGTCATAAAACTCCAGTAGGTTTGTGACACAGGATTTTCCTTCCCTGAAACCGTGCTGGTTGTCGTTTATAAGCTTGTGTCTTTCTAGGTGCTCCACCACTCTTCTCCTGATGATCTTCTCCATGACTTTGCATACTATACACGTCAGTGACACAGGTCTATAGTTTAATGCCCCGTGTCTGTCTGCTTTCTTAAAAATTGGGACTACATTTGCCATCTTCTACGCCTCAGGTAGTTGCCCAGTTTCAATGGATGTGTTGAAGATTTTTGTTAGTGGCACACACAACATCTCTGCTCCCTCTCTAAGGACCCACGGAGAAATGTTGTCCGGTCCCACCGCTTTTGAGGTATCGAGTTCACATAGCAGCTTCTTCACCTCCTCCTCGGTTGTGTGTATTTCATCCAGCACTTGTTGGTAAGCCTCCCAATTCTGAATTCCTGGAGTCCTTCCTGTCTCCTCTGTAAATACTTCTTTAAATCTCATGTTGAGCTCCTCACTTACCTCTTGGTCGTTTCTTGTGAACTCCCCACCTTTCTTCCTCAGCTTGATTACCTGGTCCTTGACTGTTGTTTTCCTCCTGATGTGGCTATACAACAGCTTCGGGTCAGACTTGACTTTTGATGCTATATCATTTTCATGTTGTCGCTGAGCCTCCCTTCTTACCTGTGCATATTCGTTTCTGGCTCTTGGCTAATCTCTTTATTTTCCTGTGTCCTTTGTCTTCTGTACTTTTTCCATTCTCTATTGCACTTAGTTTTTGCCTCCCTACATCTCTGGGTGAACCAAGGACTCGTTCTGGTCTTCCCATTACTTCCTTCCCTTGGGGACAAACCCCTCCTCTGCCTCTTTGCATTTGGTTGTCACATATTCCATCATTTCTTTTACTGGTTTTCCTGCCAATTCTCTCTCCCACTGAACGTCTTGTAGGAAGTTCCTCATGCCTATGTAGTTCCTCCTTTTGTAGTTTCGTTTCTCCCTTCCTATTCCTGCCCCTCTCCACTTGTAGCTCAACTATATAATCAAAACACAGAACCAAATGATCACTAGCTCCAAGGGGCCTTTCATATGTGATATCCTCGATGT
>WNWK01035045.1:0-20051 GCA_009830355.1 Cherax destructor | reverse complement strand
AACTGACTTCCACACAAACCCCTGAAGAAAAAATTTAGCACCTCCCTCAGTCCCTTCTACCTCTTTTTCCTTCTCCCCTCCCCTGCACTACCCACCGTCATTAGCACTCCATCCCCTTTCCCAACCGTCCATCTCCTTTACAACTCACTCTCCCTGCATCCTACAAAACCTGCAGCGCTGTAAAACCCCCTGGGGTTTAGCGTTTCTATTTGTTTTATAATAATAATAATCTAACTTGGCACTTAAAGTAAGGGGCCCTTACGACTCCTTTTTTTATCACAACTAAGCTTAGACGCCATAGTCAATGAGAGCCAACTAGTTAAAAAGAGAAAACGAGAGAGAGAAGGGAGATACGGAGTTCAGACAAGGTAAAACACAAACTGAACAGGTGGGTGGGCGATCACTGTCAGGAAAAATGAATGCGATTAATATGTGTCCACTTTTTTCATTCACTTTTGTTTGTAAGAGTTTGTAAAAGTTTTCCCTCAAAAAAATTTTTTTTATTATAAAAAAAACCTCACAATAAAAATACTTTACATTGTGTACAAGTTGGTTAGTACAGAATAAACAAACAGCAACACCCCATTCTCATGCAAACACTTTTTTTAGAGTTAATTATTATTATTATTATTATTATTATTTTTAAACCCCTTTCAGTGTTTAATTAGAGAAAACGTAATTTTCCTTTTTTTCCTACAATGTCGCTTGGTAAACAAATCTCATATTTGTCAATTTTTATTCTGAGGGTGTATGTATCATGTTTATATGCTATGTATGTAACATGTTTTTTAAATGATTTTGAAGAAAATATCATAGATGGATTAATGAAAATGTCTATATTAACATAAAATAAAACATTTAATGTGCCCAAGAGTGATTATTATTAGTACAGTGGACCCCCGAGTTTCGTAAAAACTTCACTCCTGAAGTCTGCTCAAGCACCATTATCGAACGAATTTACTCCCTTAAGGAAAAATGTCACGTAGGTTAGTCTATTTCATACCCCCAAAAATACACTTCCACAAGCACTTACAATATTATACTTACATAATTGTACGATTTCCGGGGTTTACGAAACTCGGGGGGTCCACTGTACAGTGGTCCCTCCGTTTTCGTGTATCTCTTTTCGTGTGTTTCCATTTTTGTGCAGTTTTTTCGGGGAAAATTTACCTCTGTTTTTGTGTGATTCCCTCTGTTTTCGTGCTTGGTCCGGAACCTATCCACCAGTGCCGCACATACAAAGGCCATAGGCCGCCACCCATGCACCTCCCACACACATTGTCACGCAGTCTAGCATTGTTTACGCTTGAGTGAACATCACCCCAAGAGTTTATACAAAACATTTATTAGCAATTCATTGTTTTTGGCCCTTGATTATTGTGTGTGACTACTAAATAAACTACCATGGGCCCAAAGAAAGCTCCTAGTGCCAGTTCTTTGGTAAAAAAAAGTGAGAAACACGATGGAGTTGAAGAGTGTAGCAGGCATGCAGGGAGTGTAGCATGTATGCAGGGAGTGTAGCAGATATGCAGGGAGTGTAGCATGTATGCAGGGAGTGTAGCAGATATGCAGGGAGTGTAGCATGTATGCAGGGAGTGTAGCATGTATGCAGGGAGTGTAGCAGGTATGCAGGGAGTGTAGCATGTATGCAGGGAGTGAAGCATGTATGTAGGGAGTGTAGCATGTATGCAGGGAGTGTAGCATGTATGCAGGGAGTGTAGCATGTATGCAGGGAGTGTAGCAGGAATGCAGGGAGTGTAGCATGTATGCAGGGAGTGTAGCAGGTATGCAGGGAATGTAGCATGTATGCAGGGAGTGTAGCATGTATGCAGGGAGTGTAGCATGTATGCAGGAAGTGTAGCATGTATGCAGGAGTGTAGCATGTATGCAGGGAGTGTAGCATGTATGCAGGGAGTGTAGCATGTATGCAGGGAGTGTAGCATGTATGCAGGGAGTGTAGCATGTATGCAGGGAGTGTAGCATGTATGCAGGGAGTGTAGCATGTATGCAGGGAGTGTAGCATGTATGCAGGGAGTGTAGCATGTATGCGGGGGAGTGTAGCATGGTCAGTGAGGGAGTGTAGCATGTATGCAGGGAGTGTAGCATGTATGCAGGGAGTGTAGCATGTATGCAGGGAGTGTAGCATGTATGCAGGGAGTGTAGCATGTATGCAGGGAGTGTAGCATGTATGCAGGGAGTGTAGCATGTATGCAGGGAGTGTAGCATGTAGTGCAGGGAGTGTAGCATGTATGCAGGGAGTGTAGCATGTATGCAGGAGTGTAGCAGAATGCAGGGAGTGTAGCAGGAATGCAGGGAGTGTAGCAGGAATGCAGGGAGTGTAGCATGTATACAGGGAGTGTAGCATGTATGCAGGGAGTGTAGCATGTATGCAGGAGGTAGCATGTGCAGGAGGTAGCAGGTATGCAGGGAGTGTAGCAGGTATGCAGGGAGGTAGCAGGTATGCAGGGAGTGTAGCAGGTATGCAGGGAGTGTAGCAGGTATGCAGGGAGTGTAGCAGGTATGCAGGGAGTGTAGCAGGTATGCAGGGAGTGTAGCAGGTATGCAGGGAGTGTAGCAGGTATGCAGGGAGTGTAGCAGGTATGCAGGAGTGTAGCAGGTATGCAGGGAGTGTAGCAGGTATGCAGGGAGTGTAGCAGGTATGCAGGAGTGTAGCAGGTATGCAGGGAGTGTAGCAGGTATGCAGGGAGTGTAGCAGGTATGCAGGGAGTGTAGCAGTATGCAGGAGTGTAGCAGGTATGCAGGAGTGTAGCAGGTATGCAGGAGTGTGCATGGGCAGGGAGTGTAGCAGGTATGCAGGGAGTGTAGCATGAGCAGGGAGTAAAGGGAGCTGTGAGTATGCAGGAGGAGCATGTATGCAATGGACAGGGAGGAAGTGACCCAGATAGGACTTTACCTAAATTCCTATGGAAGGAGATTCCTTCCAAAAAAGGTCTCTTCCCTCCTCCTCCCTCTCTTCCATCCAGCAACATCAGTCTTCAATAAAGGTAAGTGCCACATTCATTTCATTCATTTGTGCATGTAAATCTATCTTTAAGTCCCCCCAATTTTTTTTTCCCAAACTCCTGGGTTTCTGGAACGGATTAATTTAATTTCCATTATTTCTTATGGGGAAAATGGTTTCAGTTTTCGTGTGTTTCAGTTTTAGTGCATCCCTCAGGAACGGATTAAGCACGAAAACGGAGGGACCACTGTATTACGTAATGTTTTCCCTCCGCCCGGCAACCACACCTACACAGCATATAAACAGCATGTTTATATGCTATGTAACGTGTTTTTTAATAATTTTGAAGAAAATATAGATGGATCAATGAAAATGTCTATATTGACGTAAAATAGGACATTTAATGTGCCCAAGAGTGATTATTACATAATAGAGAGATGTGCTCACGGAAAATGTAAACAAACCGGGTGGCGGGCGCCATATCTGAAAGACCGCTTGCCGTATACAAAAGTTTTGGTCATAATTTGAACTCCCCGTATGAACGGAACGCCGAAAGGCGAAACGTTGAAAAGCGGGGCCCTACTGTATATTGACTTGGAGGATATATAAATCTGTAGTTAATGGAGGCAGGGGGCAAAGGAGGTTTTGTGTGCAAGGGGCTTGGACTTCCATCAAATGTGAATGAGCGTGTTAGGAGCAGGTGGAGACGAATGGTTTTTATGATTTGACGTGCTGTTGGAGTGTGAGCAAAGTAACATTATGAAGGGATTTAGGGAAACCAGCAAGCCGGACTTGATTCCTGGAGGTGGGAAGTACAGTGCCTGCGCTCTGAATTAGTGGTGTTGATGTATTGCAGTTTTTTTAGCTAGTGTAGAAACACCTCCGGCAAGTCAGTGATGGAGTAAGTGACGATGAAAGTGTTTCTTCTTTTTCATTAACACGGCTGATGTGTTAATAAAAATATATAAAAGAAGAAAATTAAAAATGATTGAAGAAAAGAGCAGTGTGATGAAAGTAACACGAAGTCTGGCCAACGATAGATTAAAATTAGATTGGAGGGAGGAAATATAGAGGTAGTGGATTTGTTTTTTAACCCACTGTCTGTCTCCCGCTGAGGTATTGTGACTCAAAAAAAACCCACTTTTGTTATCACTGTCTTGCCAGAAGTGTGCTAACCTCACAATTCAGATGACCATCCAAACTGCAATATCTCCACCTCTCCTTCAGAGTGCAGGCACTGTACTTCCCACCTCCAGGACTCAAGTCTGCCTAACTGGTTTTCCTGAATTCCTTCATAAATGTTACCTTGCTCACACTTCAACAGCACGTCACATCATTAAAGCCACTTTCCTCCACTCCTGTCTAATATGCTCACACAATGTACAGTGGTACCTCGGTTTACGATGGTCCCCAAATTCGCCCTTTTATGTAAGTTTATTTTTTTAAATGCTTTTGTAAGTGTATTTTTGGGGGTGTAAAAGGACTAGTCTATTTTACATCATTCCTTATGGGGATAAATTCGTTTAGTAATGGCACTTGAACAGCATTCTGGAACGAAAAAATATCGTAAACCGAGGTACCACTGTACTTAGATATTTGAGAGGAGACTTGTCAGCAGGTGGGTCTCTGAAAAATGATAAGATAAAGATAAGATTTCTTCGGATTTTTAACACCGGAAGGTTAGCCACCCAGGATAACCCAAGAAAGTCAGTGTGTCATCGAGGACTGTCTGTCTTATTTCCATTGGAGTCCTTAATCTTGTCCCACAGGATGCGACCCACACCAGTCGACTAACAACCCATGTACCTATTTGCTGCTAGGTGAACATGACAACAGGTGTAAGGAAATACGTCTAAATGTTTCCACGGGAATTGAACCCGGGCCCTCCGTGTGTGAAGCGAGAGCTCTAGGTTGTCTGTGGAGACAAAAAATGAAATGTACCAGAGTATAGTGGTACAAACACTTTTATGTGTGAAGCATGGATTTTGAATGTTGCTGTGAGATGGAGGTGGAGACAGTGGAGATATAATGTTTGAGAATGATGTGTAGCATAAATATTGTGTAGAGAATTCAGAGCATAGAAATTTAAAGATGATGTGGGGTCACCAACGGTATAATTTAGAAGGCTGAGGAGGGGTTATTGAGGTGGTGTGGGCATGAAGAGAGCATGGAGAGGGATAGGATGACAAAGAGGGAGCATAATCTGAGTTGAAAGGTAGGAGGGAGGGGGTAAAAGAGTTTTAAGGGCTTGAGAATCCAGCAGGCTTGTGTGAGTGTGTTAAATAGCAGTGAATGGAGACAAATGGTTCTTAACCCTTTGGGGGTCCAAGAATTTAAAAAAAAAAAAAATTATTTTTTCTTATGAAATGATAGTTTTTTTTCCTAAATCTAATAGGCTAAAAAATACATTTTTGCGATCAATACTTACCGAGATATAGAGGATTGAAGTTGACGAAAATTGAACCGCTGACGGCAACATCGCTGACTTCCGGTTGGCCGGTAATCATTTTTTTTTATTTCTTGAAGTTGTTTTCTTATCGATTTTAATTTTTTTTTTTCAAATAACTTTTATGGCCTGTGAGACCTATATAAGTGCTGTTTTTCAAATATTCACTTGCTAATTATTACACAATAATGACATAAAGTTTGTTATCACTATTTTGTTTACACAACGTATTTACAAATATTTACAATAACAAATATTGTTTATTTCTATTGTTCAATCATATACAGTGGACCCTCGGTTAACGAAAAAACTTCATCCCAGAAGCCTGCTCAAGTGCCATTACCGAACGAATTTACTTCCTTAAGAAATAATGTCACGTAGGTTAGTCTATTTCAGACCCCCAAAAATACACTTCCACATGCACTTACAATATTATACTTACATAATTGTACGATTTCCGGGGTATTCATTAACCGAGGGTCCACTGTATATACATATATAGAGTCACTGGACATGTTTCTAGAAGTTCTGCAACCTGTGGAAGTCTCTGAAACATGGTTCCATGCAGAGTGGTGTTTTACATTCCACACACATAAAACGAGTGCCTCTGCGTTGTGGTGGGCGTTTTTTTGTATGTGCACAGACAAAACACCTCTTCTGAGCCTTTTTCTTGCAAGCAGTAGCAGGCAGTTTTGTTAGGAAGTGATCACCAGGCCTCAGACGAGAGGATAGGTGTTGATAACTTGGTGGGCGGTTTTCTATTGCAGGTGTTGTTCCTTGGTACTTGAATATTATTTGTCTGATGACAGACAAACAATATTCGCCATATGGTGGTTTGTTTGTGGTCTTCAACTTATAAATATTATAAGCATTGAGCATGGTAATGTCCAGAATGTGAAAAAGGAGTTTTATGTACCACTTGTAACTCTTGCGAACACAATCAGCAAACCCAATTTGCATGTCACATTTGTCCACTAAGTGCATATTGAGGGTGTAGTCAATCACAGCTGCAGGTTTTAGAATGGGTTCATTGGTCTCTCTTCTTACCCTGCCAGTGTCTGTCATTTCGTTAGGGTGAATTGATGACAACAGTGTGACATCTCGTTTGTCATGCCACCGAAATGCCATGATGTCATTGGCAGCAAATGCCTGCACCTCGCCTCTACGAGTGCCTGCATTGAACCTAGGCATATGCTTATGATTTGCATGCACTGTACTGCACACATCTGTCAAGTTCACTCGCAAAAATCACTGAGAGAGGGGCTTGTGTACCAGTTATCAGTATATAATATATGCCCTTTACCAAGATATGGTTCCATCATTGTTCTAACCACATCACCAGAGATACCCAATAACCTCCTGATATCTTGCAATGTATAACTTCCAGTGTACACAATAATATCCAATACAAGACCACTGTAGCAATCACAAAGCACAAACAACTTTATACCAAAGCGTTTCCTCTTGCTTGGTATATACTGCTTGAACGACAGTCTACCTTTGAACAAAATCAGTGACTCGTCAATAACAAGCTTCCTGAAGGGATAAAAATGCATATTGAATTTCTCTTTCAGATACAGAAACACATTCCTAATCTTATATAACCTGTCGTTTCTGTCAGGCCTGGTTTTGTCTGAGAAGTGTAGCATACGTAACAGTAGCACAAATCGATTCACTGATATTATATCTCTGAAACCTGGTCTGTCGCCCAGTATGATTTGACACGGTGCTTATACACATGTGGCATAAGCATTATTGTGGCAAAGAAAAGATACATCTCAGCCACAGTTGCCTCTTTCCACCTGTTGAGGCGTGACGTTGGTGAAAGTATTGTGTTTGCCATGGTGCACTCGTAGTATCTGTTGCTTTCCCTGACAATAATTTCCATCAGGGGATCGTCAAAAAATAACTGGAAACATTCCAGTTCAGTGGCATTGTTTCCAAGTGTACATGAAGGGTGTATTCCACAATGACTTTCATCAAACTGATGGGGATTGGGAATAAAATTGTCAGCTTCCTGCCAATCCCAGGTGCGGTCTGCTGGTGGGTACTGGATATTTACAGGTGGTTGTGGGGGTTGTGGAAGTGGAGGTTGTGGTTGTGGGGGTTGGTGGGTGGGTGAGGGTGGCCTTTGTTGTAGGTCTGGTGAGTCAGCGGCGCGGGTGGCAGCAGCATGGCTCACTGCCTCCCGCCTGGCACCACCACTACCACCATCACCACCAGATGTATGCATATTTCTCATCCCAATTGCAACACTATCATCTTCATTTTCACTATCTGTTCCTGTTGTACGCCCACGGGATGTACTCCGAGATGTACTCCTTCCCAATGGAACAGCATATGGCACGCTACTAGAGCGCATATACCGTCGTATATACTGACGCTTCACTAGAGAATATTCTGCTCCACTCTTGCTACTGGAACTGTTTTGAAGAGCTTGGAGTTCATATTCACTATCACTATCATCACCATTGCTCACATCAGAGTCCGGGATATGAGTAAATAACAGTTTCCTCTTTCGGTCTGGTACAATTGAGCGTGAACAAGATGCCACAGCACCAGAGGTGGAAGGCTGAGGGTCGTCTGGGTTTTCCTCAATATTACCGTTATTATGGTCATTAGTTTCGGTCACAACCTCCTCAAAACCTTGAAACTCATCATCACTGACACTCCCATCAGTGTTAGAACTGTCACTGGGGAACAAAAGTGTTCCAATTCGCCGATGAGTGAGGTGTTTCTTACCGCGAGGCATGGTGAACAAGGTGTACTAACATGGCGTTCCCACAATGCACCACTGGGTCCCCGATTTTTTTCCTACTGCGCACACTGACCACGCAGACCCATTCTCTCACCACTAGGCCTACCAGCCATTTCGCGCTTAATTTGAAGGCGCTAGAATTTATGCTTACTAGTACGTGGAAAACCCCAGCGCCTAAGCCACACTAGTACGACTGAAACCCGAAAGGGTTAATAGATGTGCTGTTGGAGTGAGAGCAAGGTAACTTTTATAAAGGTATTTAGAGAAATCATTAGCTGGCCTTGAGTCTGAGGTGCGAAGTACAGTGCCTACACTATGAAGCAGTGAGGATGTTGCAGTCAGAGGGTAATCTGAATTGTGATATCAGCACACTTCAGGCAAGACAGTGATTGAATGAATGATGGCGAGTATGTTTCCTTCTTTGGGTCACCCTGCCTTAGCAGATGTCCGTTGAGTTAAAAAAAAAAAACTGGCAGTCTCCCACTGACTTCAATGGGAAACTTGACAAAGAAGAAACCACTTTCATTGCCACTCAACCATTGTCTTCCCAGAAGCAGTTTGGAGGGGTATTTGAACTATAGTGTCGGCATGCCTCTGGCAAGACAGTGAAGAAGTGAGAGATGGTGAAAGTATTTTTTCTTTTTTTTGGGGTCACCCTGCCTTGTGGGAGACAGCTGTGTGGAAAAAAAAATTAAGCCTGTGAGGAATTACATCTATCACTCCAAGGTGTACATAATCTTTTTTTGTGTATGTGTCACAGTACAAATTCATTATTATTTTTTTTTATAATTTATATTAATTTACCTGATAGAGCACTACTATTTAACAAGACAAATAACCAATATCATTACACTTCACAATACAGTGGAACCCCGGTTAACGAAAAAAAATCATTGCAGAAGCCTGCTCAAGTGCCATTACCGAACGAATTTACTTCCTTAAGAAAAAATGTCATTTAGGTTAGTCTATTTCAGACCCCCAAAAATACACTTCCACAAGCACTTACAATATTATACTTACATAATTGCACGATTTCCGGGTGTTCGTTAACCGGGGTTCCACTGTATTTTTATTTAGCAAAGCGGAATACATTGGCAGTATGGGTTACTCTATATGATAGTTACCTAGTGAGAACAATGTTTCCACTGTCCCATTCCATCATGCAGGATGAGTCGCACACATAATGTTGAAATGTGTCAGCCTCAGCTGACACATTTCAACAAACTGGCCATATCCCACCGAGGCAGGGTGGCCTAAAAGAAAACAAAAGTTTCTCTTTTAACTTTAGTAATGTTTACAGGAGAAGGGGTTACTAGCCCCTTGCTCTGGGCATTTTAGTCGCCTTTATGACACGCATGGCTTACAGAGGAAGAAATCTGTTCCACTTCCTCATGGAGATAAGAAGAAATAAACAAGAACAAGAACTAGTAAGAAAATAGAAGAAAACCCAGAGGGTGTGTATATATATGCTTGTACATACATGTGTAGTGTGACCTAAGTGTAAGTAGAAGTAGCAAAACGTACCTGAAATCTTGCATGTTTATGAGACAGAAAAAAGACACCAACAATCCTACCATCATGTGAAACAATTACAGGCTTCTGTTTTTCACTCAGTTGGCAGGATGGTAGTACCTCCCTGGGCAGCTGCTATCTACCAACCTACTATCTAGGGTCATGAAGATATTGTCAAGTATTCAATTAAAGATTCCTCTACTATGGCACCTTCAAAGGTTGCTTGCCAGCAGAGCTGGAGTTACTACTACATAGGAATAACATGTGACATAGCCTAGTGATACTGGTTTTCTTTTGTTAATTAATGGATTTCTTTAATTTATTTTTAGTCACTTGTGAAATTATCAAGATTACTTTGTGTTAACTTAGCTCCAGCACACTTTCCTGAGAAGCTGGGTCGTGTGAGTAAGGCTGGGTCAAACTGCAGTGTTGCGCTGCCCAGCGCATGGTGACCGTCCAATAGATATTCTATGGTCAGTCGATGGCCGCGCCTTGATCCTCATGCAGATCCTAGGTGAGTCTCTGTATATGTACCTTGAATGCATGTCTCTTGGCTGTCTGTTTTGGCATCAAGCATCTTGTTTACCTCGTTCATTTCCATTTCCTTGTTCAGAATCTTAACCAGATATTTCATTTGCATTCAGGTTTCAGAGAGGCTAGAAGATCATTTAAAGATGGTGAAAGAGCAGTTAATACTGAAAGAGCATTTAACGCTTTGACTGTCGCAAGCCCCAATCCTGAGTGCTCTCCTGTTGTCGCAAAATATTTGAAAAAAAAAAAAATTTTCTTATCAAAATGTTAAGATTATTTTTCTGATTGTTTTCATCCTAAAAAAAATTTTTGCCATCAATACTTACTGATATGGAGGCGTAAAGTTGGCAAAATGAGACGTGTATGGCAACAGCGTAGCATGCCACTCACTTGTACACTTATATTTACTCCCATTCGAAGGTTTCTTGTGTTTTCCAATATATTTTTTCCAAGTAACTTATATGGCCTGTGAAACCAAAGTAAGGTGCGTGTACATATATACACTGTTGTATGCAACACAATAACTGCACAAACATTATTATCATTATATTGTTTACAGAACTTGTTTACACAAACCAACAATGCAAAAATTTTTTATTACTATTGTTCTATAATATATATACACATATATAATGACTGGACACTTTCCATCAACTTCCCTTAGCACTTGAAGCTGTGTGTGTGTGTGTGTGTGTGGACATCTAAATTTGCTGAGTCAGAGTAAGGCAGCTGTCAAAATGACATATTATACCATTACTCATCATCCTCACTGCTGTCAACCTGTCAACACAAAAGGGGACCCATGTCTTCTTCCCCACAACCTCCTTCCTTTCTTACTATGCCAGCAGATATCAGGTCTATGGCCCTGCAAATTATAAATTTAACTGGGCAGACAACATAGGCTGTCTACATTCGCTCGGTCACGCATCACCATAGTCATCCCGACAATGACTGGCTGTAAAAAAACTCTGTCTCCTCTGCAGGAACAGGGCACAGAACACAATAAAAAAATATACGTACAGTGGACCCCGGTTTTGAAATTTATTCGTTCCAGAATACTGTTCAAGTGCCATTAAAATGAATTTATTCCCATAAGGAATAATGTAAATTAGACTAGTCCTTTATACCCCAAAAATACACTTACAAAAGCACTTACAAAAATACACTTACATAATTGTTCAAATTTGGAGCATACAAACCAGGGGTCCACTGATATACATACAGTGGTCCCGCTAGGTGATTCTGTATACGGTGAATTCATGTGACGATCGCTTTTCGGTAAATATTTCTGTGTAGCGGCCCATACTAGACCTGTCCGCCTGCCGCCTTGCAGCGAGGCCGCAGGATGCCAGCAGCGTTGTTTACCAGGAGAACATTCCAGCGTTTTTTCAAACATTCAAAATACAGTGGACCCCGGGTTAACGAACAAATTAATTCCGAAGCCTGCTCAAGTGCCATTACTTAAATTTACTTCCTTAATAAATAATGTTACATAGGTTAGTCTATTTGATCCCCAAAATACACTTCCAAACACACAATATTATTTCAAATTTCGTTTTCGGGTTTTGTTAGGGGTCCATGTTTTGTTGTGTTTATTGCTGGTTCAGTGATTGTCACTGTGAAATAAAAACCATGGGCCCAAAAGAAGCTTCCTAGTGGCACCCTTGGAAAGAGAGTGAGAAACACCATCGAACTAAAGAAAAATAGTTGAAAAATATGAGAGTGGTATCGTGTGAGTGAGCTTAGGATGTACAAGAAAAAACATCTACTATCACCCCATCCTGGCAAAAGAAAGAAATTAAGGAAGCTAATGTTGAAAAGGGGTTGATATGTTAACGAAAAATAGATCGAAAACAGTGGATGAGGTTGAGAAGTTGTTGGGGGTGTGGATCAATGAAAAACAGATAGCGGGTGATAGTATTTCCACGGCGATAATTTGTGAAAGGAAGGGAAAGTTGCACACAGATTTGTCAAGACAATGCCTGGAACCAGTGGTAGGCAGTGATTTTAAAGCCAGCAAAGGGTGGTTTGAGGTTTAAGAAACATAGTGGCATAAAAGTGTTGTGAGACATGGTAGGCAGCCAGCTCAGACAAACGTGCAGCTGAAAAGTTTGTGCAGGAATTCCAGGGGTTGGACACTGAAAATTCGACCCAACAAGTGTTTAATTGTGATGAAAAGGCCTGTTTTGGAAGAAAATGCCCAACAGGACCTCATTACTCAGGAGGAAAAGGCACTGCCAGGACACAAGCCTATGAAAGACAGGCTAACTCTTATGCTTTGTGCCAATGCCAGTGGTGATTTTAAAGTGAAGCCTTTACTGGTGTATCACGAAAAATCCCAGAGCCTTCAAGAAACACAATGTTAACAGGAATAATTTGTGTGTGTATTGGAAGGCTAACACTAATGCATGAGTCACTAAGGACTTTTTGTGGAATGGTTGACTGGAGTGTTTGGCCCTAGTGTGAATACCTCCTGGAAAAGAATTGCCACTCAAATGCCTCCTGGTACTGGACAATGCTCCTGCTCATCCTCACAACTTGGAAGACTATTTGTCGTGAGTTCAATTTCATCACAGTGAAGTTCTTGCCTCCTAACACCACTCCTCTCATCCAGCCCATGGACCACCAGGTCATTGCAAACTTCAAGAAACTGTACACCAAAGCAATGTTTCAAAGGTGCTTTGACGTAACCTCAGCCTCTGCATTGACCCTAAGAGTGTTCTGGAAAGATCACTTAATATCATGCATTGCATAGGCCTTATAGGTAAGGCTTGGGGGGGAGTGACTTCCAAGACTTTGAACTCTTCTTGGAGACCACTGTGGCCCGGGTTGTGTTGAAAAGAGGGATTTTGAAGGATTTGAGGCTGACCCTGACCCTGACGACCCTGTGCCTGTTGTGGAAGATATTGTGGCATTGGGGAACAGTCTGGGGTTGGAGTTGAGTGGTGAGGATGTGGAAGTGTTGGTGGAGGAGCACAGGGTAGACCTAACCACTGAAAAAGCTGGAGAGCTTCATCAGGAACAGCAACAGACGACATTTAAGGAAATTGATTCAGGGAGGAGGATGGACAGGGTGAGGTAGTAACTTCTTTAGAGATTAAGGAAATTTGTTCTATGTGGACTAAGGTGCAGACATTTGTTGAAAAACACCACCCTGAGCAAGCTGAAGCAAACCTCATCTGCAACATGTTCAGTGACAGAATCTTGCCCCACTTCAGAAAAATATTGAAGAGTCGCCAGAAACAGAGGACTCTGGACAGTTATTTTTCGAGGCAGGGATCCAGTGACTCTCAAGCTGGTCCTAGTGGCATTAAAAAAAAAAGGGAAGTAACCCCAGATAAGGACTTGTTACCTGAAGTCTTTATGGAGGGATTCCCCTTCAAACACTAACACCCCTCTCCTGTCCTCCTCCTATCTTCCAGATGCCTGCAACTCTCTTCAATAAAGGTAAGTAAATTATTTATTAATCTGTTTTTTTATTTTAGTATTATGTAGTAGTATTTTATAGTGTTAATAATTTGTTTTGTGTATGTAGAACTATAATTAAAATGTATTTTTGTGAATATTTTTGGGTGGAACGGATTAATTGTATTTACATTATTTCTTATGGGAAATAAGGTCTTGAATTCGACAATTCGTGTTAAGGCCTAGCTCCTGGAACGGATTAAGATCATTAGTCGAGGGACCACTGTATACATATATGGACATGGGAAAATATTCCCTACAGAGAGGGAAAAAAAAATGGTCGTGCTTCATGGTCTAAGGCAGTGAGCATCGAAGGCATCACTGCCACGCCTTCCTGCGTCTGGACAGATAATGCAACACAGGAGACATTGCTGCGGCTGAGCTGTGGCATAACAGGGTACGGTCTCTGGAGCGGTGAAGCAGTCATCGTAGTAGTCGCTGCTGGGTTCACTCAACCTGGGGCACAACCTGCTGGTGCCCTCGAGTGAGGCATCGTCAATACCGCAACTGGGCAGGACTTCTTCTGACAAGTGACTCAAGAGGACATTTCTCGACTGGTACTGTGGCGGGAACTGTCACTACCGGCGTGTGGGTGAGTCGTGGCAGAGACAACTCGGCGAAAACATCTGGAAGTTGTAACATCATCACCATACTGGAATGAGCAGGGTAGCAGTCAAAGTGACATCATCTTTGTGCAGGGGCTCACTGAAGCTGTGACACATGGCTGACACAGCGCCTGCCCCAGGGCTAACTGCGGCTTGACGAGTGTCATTCTCTCGGCAGTTGGGTCAGCAGAGGTTGGTCAAGCGTCCTCAGACTGGTTCTCTACTTATAACTGCACTCTGATGGTCTGGAGGTGAAGTGGAAACGAGTCTTGGGAATCATAGCGGGTACGATTCAGCAGGGCATTACTAGCGGCGAACATAAAGAGCTTTCTGTACACGGGGCTCAGACGCTCGTAACTGATGCCTGAACTGACTAATGTCAGCTGTCAAGCACGTGGGTCACAGCAAGTGACAAGTAACAGTGTTACACAGAGGTCTGGGCGAACATACTGTGGTCCACACCCCTTTTGTGCTCAAGACCACTTAATCAGGACACACGGAAAACTGCACACACCTACTGCACATGCGGTACAACATGGCTTACTAGCAAATGACACTTTTCTGTGCAAAAATCGACACTAAGCCATACACGAACATGTGAGAACACTGACTGTGAGAATTAATGCATGACATATATCTTCTCTCAATCTTGTTGACAACACAAACATATTGCTCACTGTGAAACTAACATTGTCGATGTGACATCATGTGGTGATATCAGGCATGACGTCATGGGGTGACATCGCGAGGTGACGTCAGCAACATTGTGGGTGACATCGTGAAGTTGGGCAGCATTGTGGGTGACGTCATAAGGTGATGTCAGCAGCAAGGTGATGTCAGGCAGACATTGTGAGTGATGTCAGACATACATTGTGGGTAATGTAGGCAGCAGACCACAGCATGGCTTAGGAAGTCTGGCTTGGTAACCCACATGGCTTCATCCACATCACACGTGGCTTGCTCCATGTGGCTTTGAGTGACCTTGGGCACTCAGATACACAGCTCTGGCAAATTTAGACTGAATTCACAGGAATACACAGCAGAGAGGAAGTAGTGGAGAGAAGTGTAGTGACAGCGTGAGTGGTGTGTGGTGAGAGTCAGGCCTGCGCGTCTACCTTCCTCACCCATACATACGTGGAAGATAGTGCAGAATCTACCACACCGGAACAGAAATCACCACAAACTCACCTCTGACTTGTTGAATTAGCCTTGCTGAGCTGAACAACAACAGCAGAACATACGGAGGGGCCATGCCCAGCAAGGGAGAAGGAGTAGGCCTTGTTGACTCTAGGATGCCTGGACGAGAAGTGAGAAAGAAACATGGTGGGGCAGACTCAGGTGCCCAGCCTATGCCACCAGATGTCAGGCCTATGGCCCTGCGAATTATAAGTTCAACTGGGCAGACAGCATAGGCTGTCTTCACTAGACCTTGTGCTGTGGTTGAGGAACAAGTAAGCAGAAAGTTGGATGGTCAGCTTGGCTCAATAAAGCCTCTAGTAGCAGAGTCAGCTTGGCTCAACAAAGCCTCTAGTAGCAGAGTCAGCTTGGCTCAACAAAGCTTCTAGTAGCAGAGTCAGCTTGGCTCAACAAAGCCTCTAGTAGCAGAGTCAGCTCAGCTCAACAAAGACTCTAGTATCAAGTCAGCTCAGCTCAGCAAAGACACTAGTAGCAGAGTCAGCTTGGCTCAACAAAGACTCTAGTACCAGAGTCAGCTCAGCTTAACAAAGACTCTAGTAGCAGAGTCAGCTCAGCTCAACAAAGCCTCTAGTAGCAGAGTCAGCTTGGCTCAACAAAGACTCTAGTACCAGAGTCAGCTCAGCAACAAAGACTCTAGTAGCAGAGTCAGCTCAGCTCAACAAAGACTCTAGTACCAGAGTCAGCTCAGCTCAACAAAGACTCTAGTACCAGAGTCAGCTCAGCTCAACAAAGACTAGTACCAGAGTCAGCTCAGCTCAACAAAGACTAGTAGCAGAGTCAGCTTGGCTCAGCAAAGACTCTAGTAGCAGAGTCAGCTCAGCTCAACAAAGATTCTAGTATCAGAGTCAGCTCAGCTCACCAAAGATTCTAGTACCAGAGTCAGCTCAGCTCAACAAAGACTCTAGTATCAGAGTCAGCTCAGCTCAACAAAGACTCTAGTACCAGAGTCAGCTCAGCTCAACAAAGACTCTAGTACCAGAGTCAGCTCAGCTCAACAAAGACTCTAGTACCAGAGTCAGCTCAGCTCAACAAAGACTCTAGTACCAGAGTCAACTCAGCTCAACAAACACTAGTACCAGAGTCAGCTCAGCTCAACAAAGACTAGTAGCAGAGTCAGCTTGGCTCAGCAAAGACTCTAGTATCAGAGTCAGCTCAGCTCAACAAAGATTCTAGTATCAGAGTCAGCTCAGCTCAACAAAGATTCTAGTATCAAGAGTCAGCTCAGCTCAACAAAGACTCTAGTAGCAGAGTCAGCTCAGCTCAACAAAGACTCTAGTAGCAGATTCAGCTCAGCTCAACAAAGACTCTAGTAGCAGAGTCAGCTCAGCTCAACAAAGACTCTAGTAGCAGAGTCAGTTCAGCTCAACAAAGACACTAGTAGCAGAGTCAGCTTGGCTCAACAAAGACTCTAGTAGCAGAGTCAGCTTGGCTCAACAAAGACTCTAGTAGCAGAGTCAGCTCAGCTCAACAAAGACTCTAGTAGCAGAGTCAGCTCAGCTCAACAAAGACACTAGTAGCAGAGTCAGCTTGGCTCAACAAAGACTCTAGTAGCAGAGTCAGCTTGGCTCAACAAAGACTCTAGTAGCAGAGTCAGCTTGGCTCAACAAAGACTAGTAGCAGAGTCAGCTTAGCTCAACAAAGACTAGTAGCAGAGTCAGGTTGGCTCAACAAAGACTAGTAGCAGAGTCAGCTCAACTCAACAAAGATTCTAGTATCAGAGTCAGCTCAGCTCAACAAAGACTAGTAGCAGAGTCAGCTTGGCTCAACAAAGACTCTAGTAGCAGAGTCAGCTTAGCTCAACAAAGACTAGTAGCAGAGTCAGCTTGGCTCAACAAAGACTAGTAGCAGAGTCAGCTCAACTCAACAAAGATTCTAGTATCAGAGTCAGCTCAGCTCAAGCAAAGACTAGTAGCAGAGTCAGCTTGGCTCAACAAAGACACTAGTAGCAGAGTCAGCTCAGCTCAACAAAGACTCTAGTAGCAGAGTCAGCTTGGCTCAACAAAGACTAATAGCAGAGTCAGCTTGGCTCAACAAAGACTAGTAGCAGAGTCAGCTTGGCTCAACAAAGACTAGTAGCAGAGTCAGCTTGGATCAACAAAGACTAGTAGCAGAGTCAGCTCAGCTCAACAAAGACACTAGTAGCAGAGTCAGCTTGGCTCAACAAAGACACTAGTAGCAGAGTCAGCTCAGCTCAACAAAGACACTAGTAGCAGAGTCAGCTTGGCTCAACAAAGACTAGTAGCAGAGTCAGCTCAGCTCAACAAAGACACTAGTAGCAGAGTCAGCTTGGCTCAACAAAGACTAGTAGCAGAGTCAGCTCAGCTCAACAAAGACACTAGTAGCAGAGTCAGCTCAGCTCAACAAAGACACTAGTAGCAGAGTCAGCTTGGCTCAACAAAGACTAGTAGCAGAGTCAGACTATAGTAGCAGGTAAAAACTCAAAAGCACATACAGTGGACCCCGAGTTTCGTAAAAACTTCACTCCTGAAGTCTGCTCAAGTGCCATTCCGAACGAATTTTCTCCCTTAAGGAAAAATTTCACGTAGGTTAGTCTATTTCAGACCCCCAAAAATACTTTTCCACAAGCACTTACAATATTATACTTACATAAATGTACGATTTCAGGGTTTACTGAAACTCGGGGTCCACTGTATGTGGTAAAGAAAGAAAACTCTGAATAAACTGTGTTAATGTTGACAATTATAATACATTTCTGAATGATGTTGCAGTGCAACTGTAGCAAAAAATACAATTAATGTATGAAACTCTGCCTCAGTATCAACAAAATACAAGGAAACTGACAGGTCTGTAATGTAGTGTAGTGTCAATTTTTTCCCTCAGTGCCAGGTGAGAGAACGAAGTGATCATTTAAACATGGCTGACTGACATTCAATCACCAGCTACTGCCAGATGTACAACTAAAAGCGACATTCTAACTATACTGACAGTACCTGACTATCATATCAACTGCAGCAGTGTTAATGGGAGGAAACACAGGAGAAACCAATAAATCTACAAAACAAACTCCAGGAAACTGTCAGGCTATACCAACGGTTCTCTCTCCCCCTCAGTGCTAAATGTGGGAAAGAAGTGAATAGTTAACCAACCAAGAATTTTTAATAGCTGACTTCCATATTAATGACCAGTGTTCATTAGGAGGGAAACATAGGAGAAAACACCAAATCTAACGACAAAACTCCAAGGAATCTGTCAGGGGCAGTGGCCGTTTTTCCCTCGCTGCTTTAAAAATGGCTGACACATCAACTCTACGAGGAATAGCAACGACGACGAGCCTGCTAAATGGGATTGATGGGGCTATGTGCGGACATCGCCTTTGAAAAACTTCTTTTTACCCTGCCAGGATGGAAATGAGTTAGAAGTGTGATAGGGAAGCCAGACTATGAAGTGAGGAGTGAAGAGGGTTTACGAGAAGGTGGCAAGTGAGGGTAATCCGGGTATGTGATAACAGAAAATTTACTAGTAACCAGTGGTGATTTCTAGAGTAGCTACTAGGCATTGCTAGGTGTCTGATAGGATCAGTGGTTTCTTTTTAATAAAAAGTAAAGAAAATAAAACAAATTTTTGTTGTGAAATGATAAAGAGTGAAGAGTAACTATGGCTGGCATCAGAGGGGTTCAGGCTGCCATAATGATATTTATCATTATTGTGCATTTCTTGAAAGAAGGAAATCAGTCATGGGGACTGGAAAAGGTGAATGAGGTGATAGCTCCCTGGAAAGTGAAAGCCCAACAGTGGCCATCATACCAGAAACGTAAGTGCCACTATTGCCTCAAGGTATGGCAACCCCACATATCCAAACAAAACAATGGCGCACAGCTTTATAGTGGCGCTATTAACCCTTTCAGGGTCGAGACCCCGATTCTTAACTCTCTCTCAGGGTCGAAATATTTTCGGAAAAAAAAAATGATTTTTCTATGAAATGATAGAGAATCTTTTTCCGATCATTACGCCACCAAAATTATGAAATTTGATTGAAAACTAACGGAATTATGCTCTGCGAAGTTAGCGTATCGATGCTATTTACGCATCTGCGATTTCGCCGACTTTGAGCCCTATTTTCGGCAAATTCCAATGTTTCAGTCTACTACAATTATTGCTATTTCGCTAGAACTCTATTTCTTCTATCGATTGAGTACAAGAAACTGCCAATTTACCGATTTCAACTACCCAATAAGGTGGTCAGAATTTGGCAATTTGTCCAATTTCACACAAATTTCAAAGATGCCAATTTCAAAATAGGGTCCAGAATAAACGAGACAGACATTCCTGGCACTTGAATAACATTTTATCTGTCCATTAGTCACGCGTCCAGGCCCCTCTTACATTACTTTTGCTTTCCATTTTGAATTTTTATTCTCACAATAAATTGAAGATTTATTATTATGTATACTACTGCATCATTGTAAAAACGGTATAAATAACATCAGCACACTTGTGCAAGAATATTAAGTCGCCAGTTGATGTGTATTGTACGTGTGGTGTGATTTGTTTACTCTTGAACATCGCCAAAAATCGAACATTTTTCGTACTTTGCTCAATTTCTAGGTACTTGTC